>PVIR01046693.1:0-10157 GCA_004026965.1 Petromus typicus
ACACACACACACACACACACACACACACACACACACACACACACACAATTGCAACCAGGAGCCAGGGCTTTAGATCACTTGCAGCCCCAAGGTGAGGTGCAGAGAGAGAAAATTATAATCAGCACTCCTTGCCCACAATGTATTATTTGCCCCAGCCTCATTTCTCTATTTCACCTGCCTCTCTCCCCAGTGTGACAGTCACTATGGTATTGTCATCCAGCTGAAACCTCTAAGCTTTCCCTGCTCAGGGCATCTGCCCTGGAAGTTTCCTTTGCTTTCCTCTGGCTCTTGTAGTTCAGGCTGGCTCTGAACTCTCAGCAATCCTCCTGCCTCAGCCTCCCATGAGCTGGGATCATAAGTGTGCACCACCACATCCAGATTCCCCTGGCTCTTTAAGTAGCAAGCTCTTTAGTTTAAATTTCACTTCCTCAGACCACTTTCAAAAAAAAAAAAAAAAAACATTTCTATTATTCTCTCAGAGGAGCTTGTTTACTTCTTTCACAGTATCTTTAATTTTTCCTTTTTAAGTTTATTACCTGTCTCCTCTCCTAGATGGTCAGACACCTGAGGGCAAGACTTTGTTCACCCCACTATTCAACCTCCACACTGGGGGATGAACCCACGTCCTTTGCACTGAGTTAAATCTCCAGCCTTACTTACTTACTTGGTTGTTTACTTATTACTTACTGTTTTTTGAGACAGAGTCTAATTCTGTAATTCAGACTGGGCTTGAATTTACTAGGCAGCCTAAGCTGGCGTCAAATTCCCAGCAAATCTCCTGTCTCAGCTTCCCAAGTGCTGGAATTACAGGCCTGTGCCACCACCAAGCCCAGCTTATGTATTTTTAAAATTTTAAATCAGAGTTTTACTAAATGGCTCAAGCTTGGCTTGAGTTTGTGACTCTCCTGTCTCAGCTTCCCAAGATAGTAGGATCACAGGTGTGCACCACTATGCCTAGCTCGAGTCCACCTCCATGTTCCTTCAACTGTTACCAGTGTACCTGGGACACACTTGATGTTGTGAAATGACTGACCAGCAGTAGTCAGGGGGTACCTGGCTTCCTACTGGGTGGTGGGCACGAGCTTTCTGGGCCTCAGCCTGAGCCCTGACAGCCTTTGCCACAATCCAGGACCAAATACAAAAGACTCATATCCTCGAGGCTTGCAGTCAGCTTTGTTCTCAGCCAGGTTCTTGGCAAGAGTGTGTCCCAAGCCGGGTCCGGTTCTCTTGCTTCTCAAGGGCAGATGGCCTAGTAGAGTCCAGTGGGAGATGCCCAAGGGATGTGTCCTTCCCCTCTGACTTCCCTTGCTGGCCTTGCTAAGGCTGGAGAAGAGCCTGGCACCCCCTGAACGCTCAGAGGAGCCCTCTTCAAGTCCAGAGACACGTGCAAATGCACAGGAGAGATCTGCGGTGGAGGCTGTCATGGACGTTGCTGCCAGAGCATCATCTCCCACAGGACCCCTGCAGAGCTGCCCTTCATTTCTTTTACCTGTGGCCACTTTGCGTCTTCTTGCTGAGTCATGATACCTGAGGCTCATCACTCGAAGGAGGAGGGGTTTATTTTGGCTCAGTTTGTAGTGATTTTGGTCCGTGATTGGTTTGTTGCAAGGGACGGTGTCCATGGCAGAGGACAAAGAGCTCCTGGCATGAAAGTGAAGAAGAGAGGGATCAGGAGGAGGAGGGAAGCAGAGTGACCCTTTAAGGCCATGACATTCCCATGGGCTTACCTCCTCTGAGAAGATCCCACTTCCTAAAAGCAAACCCCATAATCCAGCTGCCTTCTTGGAGCCCCACCTATAAGTGCATGAAGCTTTGGAGGACATTGTAGCTGTAACATCCTGTGAAACTTGTCCCCTTTAGTCTGTCAGAGGGGCCTGGAAACTCAGAGAAGTAGTTTTCTCCCTCCTGGGACCCTCTGTTCTCTTCTAAAGGCAAAGGGTTGAAGGGGAGTCCATGACATGCGGCAAAGTGAAATCATAACAGAAGGCAGAAGGGTCATGGTGGGCGGGTGTTTGGAATGTAGATTCCTGGCTCCTGGATTCCTGTTCAAGTTTAGAGTCAGAGGGAGTCAGGAAAGTTCATTTTCTACATACATCCCAGCTGGTTCTGAGGAGGCGGTCCAAAAACAACACTTCAACAGAGTCTGAGCTGCGCCACAAACACAGTGACTTGATTGTTAGTGTCAAAAGAACACTTCTCTCAAATGTCCAGGAATTGGAATGGCCTCCCTGTACTGGGAAAAGAAAGAAATTGGAGTGCCTTACAGTCTAAGGTCCTGCCTCACTCTGAACTCAGGCATGGCAGTGCGGAAGCTGAGTCTCTTCTTGTTCCTTCTTGGCCCTCCCTGCCTGCATTACTACAAGCCCCTCTCCAGACGGGCTTGGTCCTTATTCCACAGTATGTGTTCTGCAGAAGGCCCTGGCGCCTCATGGGTGCTCTGTGCCTATCTGATAAACTAACTCTCTGGTTCCACAGGACACGGTAACTGTCACTGAGATGCTTGTCTGTGGACGGTGGGTTTAGCACGACCTCAGGACAACCACCACAAAGATCTGGGTTCTAACCTGAGTACCAGAACACTGTCAGAATCCACGCCTGGTCTCTTGTTGTTGGCTGGACTCCCATAGCAAAGGGAGGACCCACAATATTCCAACCTCTCTGCTCTAGGAACCAGCAATGAGGCCAACTGCCCTTCCACAAGACCCCAGTAAAGTACTCTCTGACTACAGTGAGTATTCTGTCTTTCCTACATATTAAAATCACTCAGGAAACCTAAGCAGTCCTGCTGGAGTAGGAATTGGTGGTACATGCCTGTAATCTCAGAACTCTGGTAGACCAAGGTAGGAGGATCACAAGTTTCAGCCTAGTCTGGGCACTTTAGTAACTTAGTGAGATCCTATCTAAAAATTTAAAAATAAATATATAAATAAAAGGCTGGGGATATAGCTTAGGACAAAGGCCCTGGGTTCAACTGCTAGTATTTAAAAAAAAAAAGTCCTACTGCTTCGGCCATACCCCACACTAATTTTTTTTAGACAGGGTCTCATTTTGTAGTTCAGGCTAGCCCTGAACTCACTAGGTGCCCCAGGCTAGTCTCGAACTCAGCAATCCTCCTGCCTCTGCTGGGGATTGAGCTGGGTCCTTGAGCTTGCCAGGCAGTTGCCAGAACCCCTGAGCTAAATGCCCAGCCCAGCCCACACCAATTAAACCTGAATCTGAGATGGGGGCAGGTGATTCCAACATGCAGGCAAGTTAGTGACCCTGAGACGGATATATAAGGCCAACAGGAAGCCCAGTGCCTGGCAGGGAGAGCACAAGGCACGGATTTGTTTGTGGTCATGTTTGGTTTCATGAGAAAATGAACACAACTGCAGGAGGAATGGGGGTGGGGGGGGTGACTCAGGCTGAGCACCTTTAATAATCCTTAGTGGGAGAGCATTGAAAACTACCTGAAAAATTCTCTAAATCATTAAATCATATTTGGGTACAAATGATCAAAAAGGGGGATTGTCACCTACCCCAAGGCCACAGGAAGGCCACAGGCAGACAGATAGGATTCCAGGTCCTAGGCTGAGGCCTCGAGGTGGAACCCTGGGAAAGGCAGGTGTGGAGAGTATGTCTGTCCAATACCAGGTTCCAGTCAGGGAGGGACAGCGGGAGTCGGCTCAGAACACGGGAGGAGCCTGAATTGGTGCTTGAACTTGCTGAGGCGACAGCCTCACTTATACTTTTTTGTGGGAAACTCCTTCCGGCCTTGGCCCTTGCTGCCAAAGTTGCGCACTCGGTGGATGATCTGCAACTGCTGCTCAATGGTGGCAGTGATATTCACGTCATCTGGGATGTGGACATAGCGGACGTTTCGGCCTGTTATGAAGAGGTCATCCAGCTCAACCTGATGTCCCCAACGGTCCGTGTAGGTGACCTTGGCCAGGCGGATGTTCATGAAAGCATCAACATTGTCAATGCGTCCGCGGGCCACACTCTCATCCCGCAGGTCTACGGTGGTCACCTGCCCCTGAAGACCCTGCAGCAGAATGATCAAGCTGTTCTCGGAGATGGTCCGCTCCTTCACCGAGTGGCTCACTGCCATGCTTGCTCTCTGTGGGCAGAAGCACACATACAGGAGCTAGAGCAGGCCAGGGCTGTGCCTGCCAACTTACCCTCACCCGCTTTGCCAATCCCCAGCACTGGCCTTCCCAAGGCTGACCAACTCCCTAGTTTTTTTTTTTTTTATTGAGATAGGGTCTTGCTTTTGTAGTTCAGGCTTGCCCTGAGCTCAGCCTCAAACTTACATCACAGCAATCCTGCTGCCTCTGCCTCCCAAGTGCTGGGATTACAGGCGTGAGCCACCACACCCAGCACTGTGGTATGTGGTTCTGATTGCTACCACAGGTGTGAGTCTCCAGGCCCAGCACTGTTGTATGTAGTTACTGGGGATCGAACCTGGGCCCTTGCACTTGCAAAGCAGGCACTGGAACCACTGAGCTAAATCCCTGGCCCCCAACTTCTTGGTTTTTGCCTCTGAGGATACAGGTTTCATACACACATAGTAGTCTCAGATCACTTTTGGAGCCAAGGATTACTTGTACCCATTTTATAGATGGGGAAAATATGGCAAGGGGAGACCAAATTATTTTTACAACTTGCCTAAGGGCAGATAGTTCCAAAATGGAGGTGCTAGGATTCAAATTCATAGCTGTCTAATCCCAAATACCACACCAGTGGTTCTGAACCTTTATGGTATGCTAGCATCACCTCATGAAATTTTGTTCTGTTTTATGTTTTTTAGACAAGATCTTTATGTATCCCAGGCTGGCCTCAAATTTGTGGTAATCCTCCTATCTCAGCCTCCTGAGTACTGGGATTACAGGAATGTGGCACCACACCTAACCAACCTTGGGAGTTTGTACCTGGCCTCCACACCTCTAATTCTGATTTAGTTCCTTAGGGGGTGAAGCCCAGATATACTACATTTGAAAGTTCCCAGGTAATTCTGATGTGCTGACAATCCTGATAATCATTGCCCTAAAGTAATTTACATCCTCGATACTCAAAATAGGCTCTGTGGGGTGGCATCCCCAGGGCAATTGTTAACAATTACAAAATCTTGGCTTTTGCCCGGCTTGAGGTACAGTCCAGTAGTCCCAACACTTAGGAGGCTGAGGCAGGAGGACTGTCATGAGTTGGAGGTCTCTTGAGCTACCCAGTGAGTTCAAGGCCAGCCTGCACTGTAGAGTGAAACCTGTCTCAAGGAAAATAAAAAAAGTTGAATCTCTCCCTAGAGCTGCTGAAGCAGAATCTGACTTCTATGTGAATTAGGTACATGTTAAAATTTGGAAATTAGGCAGTGTGATGGTACATGCCTATAACTGCAGCACTTTGGGAAGTTGAGGCAGGAGAATCAAACACTTGAGCAAAGAGGCAACTTAAGCATTTAATGAGACCCTGTCTCAAAAAATAAAAATGAGGGCTGGGGATTTAACTCGGTGGTTCTGGCGCCTGCCTTGCAAGCACAAGGGCCCTAGTTTGATCCCCGGTAACCACATACAACAATACCAGATTCTTACAGCAGGCAACTTTTCTCTGCTCTTCGCGATGGCGTTACAAATAGCACCACTGTGAGGGAGAGCCAGCTGGGGCCCAGGAAGGCTCCAACGACCCCTCCTCCCCCACTCAGCCATCAGCCTGAGACTGATCGAGCAAAAGTTTGGACCCGCGCTGGGATTGGAAAGTGCAGCCACCGGACCTCGAGAAAGGCCTGGGCTCTGGGACAGACTTGGCCACTTCCCAGGTGGGAGAACTTAGCCAAACAATAGGTTCTTCCGAGTATATCCCCACGGGTAAGATGGGGATGCAGGGGCCCCTCTGCGGGCGGAGAAGCAGGAATGGTGTCCGCAGAGGAGCCACTCTACAAATGGAGGGGAAAGATGCCTCTTGGGCTCTCCGCCATCTGCCGACCCGGACCCACCACGCCGGATTCCTTTGCTTCCCGCGCCTGCGATCCCGCCGAAGCCAGCTCGCGCCTAGCTGGGCTGCCTCCCGCCGCCACTTCCTCGCTGAGAAGCCAAGGGAACGCCGGCCATCTGAAATCTTAGAACTAAACGTATCGGTGCGCCGGGACAAGTCGTCCCGGGAGCTGACTAGAAACTACAACTCCCAGGAAGCTGCGCTCCAAGGGCACGCCGACTGTCAGGCACGTGGCGCGTCATCTAGGGCCGCGCCACGGACTACAAGCTTCAGGAAGTCGCGCGCTGCTGGGCCACGCCCCCACCGTGCTTCTGAGCATGCTCTTAGGGGAGTTTGCAGGAGGAGAGTACCTTCCTAGGCTCCTGGTCGGCCAGGAGCTGATAGCACCTCGGGAGAAATAAAAACCTGGGAAATAGGATAAATGTTCATCATTTTAAAATAGTGTGATGTCATAGTGACTGGGTAAACTTTTATTAGAAGATCAGGGATGTCCTGAGGTTACAAGTGAGTATATGACAATGCAAATTAATTATGCTTTTTCCTCATCTAGTATGAGAACAGACTAAATCTTACGGAGTCTCTCCCTCTTTCTCGCCCTCGCTCCCTTCTCCTAACGTGAAATTGAACCCAGTGTCTCTGACATGCGAGGCAAGCACTCTACTACTGAGATACATCCCCACCCTTTTTAAAATTCTTTAAAACTTTAATTAATTAATTTTTTTTCTAGTTTTTGTAGTTCAGGCTGGCCTGAGCTCATCTACATAGCCCAAACTGGCCTCAAACTCACAGCTATCCTCTTGCCTCTGTCTCCCCAGTGCTGGGATTACAGAGTGCTCTTCCACCCCTAGCTCCTACCTGTCGTTTTTGTTTGATCCTATTTGAGATCCCCTTTCTCTCATTTAATTCCTTATAAAAAGTATTTCATGGTCTTTGTGTCTTATAGTTCTTTGCCAACAGACTCGAAGTACAATTCTGATCTTATCATTTACCAGCTAAGTGATCTTGCCATATAAATGCTAAGAACACTATTAACTTTCAGAATCAAGGCTTCATGGCGGACATATAAATCCTTCCATGATTTGACTCCCATCTGTCTTCCAGCCAAATCTCAGCTTTTCTATCCAAATTCTGGTGTATCATAAAGTATGGCCTGGAAAAAATCCATCTCAACATGATCTGGAATGCTTTTCCTTTTGAAGTATCAGGAATCAAACTCAGGCCCTTGTTCTTCCAAGGTAGATGTACGGTACCACTTGAGCTAGCTCCCCGGGGCCGCTAAACTCCAGACATTCATCTCTGAAGCAGAGCCCAGGAATCCACACACCTAACAATGCACTAACGTTTGAAACCTTCTCTGTTAAGCCCCAGCCACTCAGCAGTCTTCAAATGAGCCTGTACCTGCTCTGCCTTTGCTATCTCATGCCATCTCTCTGGCCTCCTCCCTTGTTTTTCCTTGGATGTTAAATCCAGTTTCTCCTGGGAAGCCCATTTTAATGACTACATATTTCTTTCTTTTTTTCCCTTCAGTTTTTGAGATAGGGTCTTGCTTTGTAGTTCAGGCTGGTTCTTGAACTCAGCCTTGAATTCAGCAATCCTTGTGCCTCTGCCTCCGGAGTGTTTACTGAGGATTGAACCTGGGACCTTGCGCTTGCAAGACAGGCACTGGAACCACTGAACTAAATCCCCAGCAAATGGGCACATCTTTCTGGAGTTAGTGGTCACTGCAGGTGGAATGATGCTTGTATCTCTCTTTGTTTAGTCATTGCATGCAGGTTTGCCATAATCTTTATGTAAATCTTATCCTCCTTACTAGTGTTCTACTGTTGGGACATGCTTCACACCATAAACCACACTGGATGAAGAACAGTAGTTTTATGAGTGTGGTGAGACAGTGGTAGGAATCGAAATGGAGGTGGTGACAGTGGAAATGTGAGGGAGGAATAACCATTCAAGACCTTGAAAACTGCCAATCAGAATTCTCGGAAGCTGACCACATCTGGAACGTGGGTGGGAGGAGGAGGAATTGATGATCTAAATGTTGACACTTGGTATCTAGAGGGGTGGGTTAGAAGCTTGCGAGGGGCTTTTCATGATTCCTTAAGTGTATGTGAACTTTAGTGGGAGGTGAGGTCCTGCTTCCCACAACAGATGATTTAAAGGCTAGATACTGTCTTTGAATCGTGGGAGCTGTGGGATGGGCTTATACCAAATGTAGGCATTACTGATCTTTAAATCTAGAGCACGTGACACAAACCAGCAGGGGCTGTTTTGACTGTCCTGGCATCTGTGTAACTGGCTGCGTGATTCCCGGTGACGGGATCTTTCCCCCTTGCCTACCCTTTCTTGGTTCCTTTCTGAGGGTCTCTAGTCTTCAAAAAAAAAAAAAAAATCTTCAAGTTAAAGCAAAAACAACTTTTCAAGTTGCTCTGCCAGTAAATTTTTTCTCTCCTTTCTTCTCAGCACTGGGGTGTGAACTTAAGGTTTTCCACTTGCTGCTAGGCAGGTAGTAGTTGTACCACAGAGCTACACCCCAGGCTGTTCCATGTATTTATTTTTAATTTAAAGACAAGATCTTAGGTATGTGCATCTTAGGTAGTGCATGCTGTAATCCTAGCAGTTGGAGGCATCGGCAGGAAGACCACCATGAGTTTTAGCCAGCCTGTGTTATATAATGAGCGTAAGACACCAGACCTACATAGTGAGACTCTGTCTCAGAACAACAAAAACATCAAATAGTGCCATGTGTGGTGGTGTATGTCTATAATCCTAGTAGTTGGGAGGCTGAGGCAGGAGAGCTGCTGTAAGTTTTGAGGCCAGGCTGTGCCACATAGTGATTTCAAGTCCAACCTCAACTACACAGTGAGACTCTGTTAAAAACAAAACAAAACAAAACAACAAAAAAGCAAAAAAACCCAAGGTCTTGCTAAATTGTCCAGAGTCACCTGGAACTTATACTCCCTGTCTCAGCTTCCTGAGGAGTGGGATTATATGTATAAGGAATGTTATTTGGCTCTTTTGCTATTCAAATGGCTAGAATTTCTTTCTTTTCTTTTCCCCTCTCCCTCTTTCTCTCATTCTTTCTGGTACCAAGAATTGAACCCAGGACCTTCACACTGAGCAACATCTCCAACCCTTTTTTAAAAAAAACTTAAAACATTTTATTAATACCTCTTTACAGTATATGCGGTTTAGTCATCTTGGGGAGTGGGTACAGGTACATACTACAACTTGTTTTATTTTCTTAACCCCCCCATTTTTTTTTTTTTTGAAACAAAGTCTCACTTTATGGTTTTGGCTGGCCCTGAACTCACTATGTAGTCCAGACTAGTCTTGAACTGGCAGCAATACTCCTGCCTCTGCCTCTCGAGTGCTGAAATTGCAGGCATGAACTGCCATGCCCGGCATTGTGGTATGTGGTACCGGGACTTGAACTCAGACCTTGTGCTTGCCAGGTAGATGCTGGAACCACTGAGTTACATCCCTGGCTCCACCCCGTGTCTTAATGGTGCCAAATAAGTTCTCCTGAAAAGTGTGAGGTTGGGCTGAGGATTTAGCTCAGTGGTTTTTAGTGCAAGGACCCAGGTTTGATACCCCAGTAACCACAAACTATACTGGGCATGGAGACTCATGCCCAGCAGCAACCAGTACACATACCACAGTGCCGGGCGTGGTGGCTCATGCCTGTAATCCCAGCACTCGGGAGGCAGAGGCAGGAGGATTGCTGTGATGTGAGTTTGAGGCTGAATTCAGGGCCAGCCTGAACCACAAAGTGAGACCCTGTCTCAAAACAAACAAACAAACAAACAAACAAACAAAAAGTGTGATGGGAATATGTATGGGAAAAACCAGCACCATAGAGTGACTGGGGCTAAACAAAAGGAAAAAGGGGTTCAAAGCGAAGAGCAAGTACACACTGAGTCTGAGAAACTGTGCAGGGAACCAAGCATACTCCTGCGTGATAGCCAACCCAACCCATTTATCTTTTTGAGACAAGCTCCGAATCACTAAGTTGTCCAAGCTGACCTGAAACTGAGGCTCCAGCGATCTTCCTGCCTCAGTCTCTCAAGTCTGGGGATCACAGGGGCACAGCATCACATTTGACTTCTTTGTGCCTTTTTTTTTTTTTTTTTGAGGCAGGGTCTCGCTTTGTAGTTCAGGCTGACTCTGAGCTCAGCCTCAAACTCACAGCA
>PVIR01046694.1:0-10154 GCA_004026965.1 Petromus typicus
CTGGTTGCTGCTGGGGTGAGTCTCCACACCCAGTATTGCATATGGTTACCGGGGATCGAACCCAGGTCCTTGCGCTTCCAAGACAGGCACCGGAACCACTGAGCTAACTCCCTGGCCCAAACATTCACTATATTTTCGGATCCTATCTTGTAGATTACTTTGCCCTCTCCATTTCATATTGTAGTTGTTTTATATATTATTTCTACATACAATTGAAAACTCCATCAAACCGGATGTGGTGGCACAGAAGTGTAGTACAGACACCCAGCACCCTGGAAAGCTGATGGGAGCTCCAGCCTCCGTGGAGCAACTAAGCAATTTAATGAGACCTTGTCTCAAAAGTTTCAAAAATGAAAAGGGCTGGAGATGTAGTTTAGAGAAGAGAAAATTTAAAAACAGGCCCTATACACATCACATACTGCTACCAATCATCATGCATATTCTTTTTTTTTTTTTTTTTTTTTTTTGAGACAGGGTCTTGGTTTGTAGTGCATGCTGGTCCTGAGCTCAACCTGGAACTTAGCAATCCTTGCCACCATGCCCAGCATTGTATGTGGTTTCTGGGAATCGAACCCAGGATCTTGTGCTCACAAGGCAGGCGCTGGAACCACTGAGCTAAATCCCCGCCCCACCCTCCATATTCTAACACACTCGAGAATACTCGTGTAGTGTATTACTCAAGTATTCCCATTTCCCATTTCTGATGTTTTTCTTTCATTCTTGATGTTTCAGCTTTCCTTTTAGTGTCATTCCCTTTTTCCCTGAAAAACTCTCTTGGGCAGTTTTTTGACTGTATCAGCTAGCCATGAGTTCACCTTATTCAGAGAATGTCTTTATTTCCAAATGATATTTTTATTGGATATAAAATTCTGGGTTGATAAATTCTTTTTTCCAGAACTTTAAACATATGTCACCTCTTTCTGAACCTCATAGTTTCTGATGAAAATTCAGCAGTCAAAATCACTATTCTTCTGTCAGGAATTTTTTTGTTTTCCTGGCTGCTTCGGAAATGTTTTTCTTCTCTCCTTTCACGCAGTTTTATTAATGGTGTGGAGTACATATTTGTCTTGACCTGTTTGGGGTTCATCGAGGGTTTTGAGTCTGTACATTTATGTCTACACGTTCCGGTGCTTGTCATTTCAAACATTTCCTCAGTCCATGCTGCTCTCCTCCTGAAGTCTGGCGAAGCGAGTGTTGTGCTCACCATTTCACAGGGCCTTAGTTCTCTTTGTCTTCACCTTTGCCCCATTCTTATTCAGACTAATTCCTATGCACCTACCTTCACATTCATTGACTTCGTTGACTTCTTTCTATGAGTTTGCTCATGAATTACTTTTTTTTTTTTTCTCAATTTTAAAATTTTTACTTGGTGATTCTTTATATTTTCCATTTACTTACTGAAATTTTCTAGTTTCCCTCTGCTCCAAAAGTGGTTGCAATTACTTGTTAAAGAAGCTTTATAATAGCTGCTTTAAAGTTTCTACCACATAATTCTGATATTTGAATGGCCTTTCAGCACTGACATGTTTTCATCATCTTTTTACTTATGTGTTAAGATTTTCCTGGTTCTTCATATGCCAATTAATTTGAGGATTTTACTTAAACATTTATGCTATAAGATACCAAGTATCGTTTAAATCTTATAAAAAATATTGTTATTCTTGTATTAGGATCCAATTCACCAAGTTAGGTTCAGGCTATATTGTATAATCTGTCTTTGATGGGCTGTAGTTGGAATTGCACTGCAGTTTTTAGACTTTGTGATACAGTACAATAGCGATCTAGTCTGTGTGCGTCACCTAGTGGCCAGTCTGGGACATGACTAAGGGCAAATTCGGTTCTTTAATGGGCAGGCACACAGCAGCCTGAGTACCACTTGCAATTGTTTGTGAATAATTTTACAGGGTTCCTTTCCCAACTTCCTTCCTCTCTGTAGCCTCTCATTCTGTTCAGTTCCCTAGGGTTCTTTTATGGCTCTCTGCCATGTGCTTCCATGGTTATGTCCCTGACAGGCCAAGTGGCACGAGATGAGCAGATAAAATGGTTAATGCAGCGACAGCTCAGTACTATATAATAAAAGAGTTCTTCCTCAGCTCCTCTGTAACTCTTTACTTCACTCATTTTGTGCAGGTTTTATGAATCACTGAGTGGGAGAATCCAGGAGCTGTGTGCTTCAGTCATCTGCCCCTTCATTATGGCTTTTCTAGTAATATTTGGAGTCTGGAAATTTCCCTTTTCTTAGTGTCTTTGTAATTTTTATTGAGTATGTTAATTTCATTAAATGGGTTGAGGAATGTATGTTCTTTTTGAAAGATCTCTGTAAGAATTTGTGAAGATTAGGGGCCGGGGATTTAGCTCAGTGGTTCCAGTGCCTGCCTTGCAAGTTTAAGGACCCTGGTTCCATTCCCAGTAACCTCATACAACAATGCCAGGCATGGTGACTCACGCCCACCAGCAGTCAGTACTATACCACAGTGCCAGGTGTGGTGGCTCATGCCTGTAATCCCAGCACTTTGGAGGCAAAGGCAGGAGGACTGCTGTGAGTTTGAAGCTCACCTGGGTTACATAGTGAGTTCAGGGCCAGTCTGAACTACAAGCGAGACCCTGATCCCCCCCCCCCCAAAAAAAAAAAAAGAATTTGCGAAGACTAGAATTTTCACTAATAAATCTGATTGGTATTTTCTTTGTGAGATGGTCTTTAATTTATTAGATTGCATTGGCCACTTTTGGGAATATTCAATGATGCCTTCCCTTAGGTTATTTTTAAATTGTATTTTTCCAGGATTTCCTCTTTTGTTTCAATTTTCAAAGTTAGCAAGATGCATTATATGTTGAGTGATCTTTGCAATGTCTTTACAGTCTTGTCTTGTTCCCTGATTTTAAATGCTTATAAAAACCTTTATCAGTCTCAAGTAGATATAAATCTGCCTGTCCTTGGATACAAAATGGTTTCTTATATATGACTCCAAAAGCATAAAGAGACAAAGGGAAAATGGATAAGAAACACTGAAAATTAAAAAGAACTTTTATACTTCAAAGAATAGTACAAAAGAAGGAAAACGACAATTCAAGAAAGTAAAAAGAATTGAGAAAATACTTGAAAAGCATGTATCTGGCAAGGGACTTGAGTTGGGATGTTTAAAGAATTCATATTAGGGGCTGGGGAGTTAGCTCAGTGGTTCCGGCGCCTGTCTCGCAAGTGCAAGGGCCCGGGTTCGACTCCCCGGTAACCACATAACAATACTGGGTGTGGAGACTCACACCCAGCAGCAACCAGTACCGCATACCACAGTGCCGGGCGTGGTGGCTCACGCCTGTAATCCCAGCACTCGGGAGGCAGAGGCAGGAGGATTGTGATGTGAGTTTGAGGCTGAGCTGAGGGCCAGCCTGAACTACAAAGCGAGACCCTGTCTCAAAAAACCTAAAAAAAAAAAAAAAATTCATATTAGTCCACAGTAAAAGGGCAGAAAACCCACTGAAGAGATGGGCAGATGATCTGCACAGACATCTCTTCAAAAATACACAAAAAGGTAACAAGTCAATGGTGGGGGCTGCTCAATACCACTGGTTCTCAGTGAAGTGTAAATCAAACTCACAAGATAGCTATACTTAAAAAAAAAAAAAACAAGTAAGTTTTGGTGTGGTTGTGGAAAATTTGGAATCATTATACAGGTGAGAATATAAAATGGTCCAACCACTTTGGAAAACAGTATAAAGGTTTCTCAAAAAGTTAAACCTAGAGTTACTATCTGACCATATTGTTACTCTGGTTCACAAACTTACTTCTTTCCATGATTCTGGTTGCAAAGCAAATTGAACAAGAACCAAGTCTGATTTCCCCATCAAGCCAACATTGAACCTAACGACTGAATTTGATTTGATCCTTGTCCAACTTGGTTTGCAACCAGAATCATGGAAAGAAGTAAGTTTGTGAACCGAAGCACTGCTCTGATTTTACAGTTAGGTAAATATACTCAAAAGACGTAAAAACACACAACTTGCAAAAATTTGTACGGCATGTTCATAGCGGTATTATCCATCACAGCCAAAAAGTGGAAATAGTGCAAATGTCCTTCCGCTGATAAATGGTTAGGGTGTGGCATATCCGTTCAATGGAGTAGTATTTACTCAATAAAAGAAATGAAGTACTGATTCATATCACAATATGGATGTATCTTAAAATATAATAGGTGAAAGAAGCCGGTCATAAAGAATTACATATTATATAATTCCATTTATATTCATATAAACATTCACATTTAGGTGCCTAAAATTTAATGTTCATAATACATAGACATTTATGTGTATATATTTAAAATACATTAATCCTTACAGATAGAAAGTAGACCATGATTTCCTAAGCTGAGGGTTTGAGGGAGTAACTACTTATGGATATGGTCTTCTTTCAGAGGTGACAGAATGTTCTAAAATGAATTGTGACTATAACAGATAGATGTACATTCCATGCATATACAGTGGTTCCTTAGTTCACAAATGCATTTATTTGTGAACAATTTTCTTCTCAAAGAAAAGTGTGTGTTCAAATTTTGGTTTTGTTTTCCAACTCTATGTCAGGTCACAAACATGACTGAGGCCATCTTTCCCATATAAACACAAACATGACCACCTTTGGTCACCAGAATTGTGGGAACAGATTAAGTTCGTGAACAGAGGTATCACTGTATTTGAGTGGGTGAGTTATATGGAATGTGCATTATTTTTCAATAAAGTCGCTTAGAAGATACTGTGACTCAGTCATTCTCTTTCTCAGAGTACCCACTGAGAAAACTGTGCTGTGAGCAGCCTCTGGTGTGAGAGGCCCGAGAGTCCAAGCACTGAGCCTCTTGCCACCAGCCTGGGATGACTCTGACAGTAGGCTTCTTCCCGCCCACTTCCAGTCACTCTGTCAGAGCTGCATCTCTGGATTACAGACAGCAACCTCAGGCGAGGTCCTAGGTCAGGAGCACGCCAAAAAGCCCTCCCAAAGCAGGAACCCATCAGAACCACGGGAAATAATACATGTTTATTATTCTGAGGTTATTTCAAGCATCTCTTTCTCTTTACAACGAGACTTTCTGGTGGCACACATCTGTAAACCCAGCCCTCGGAGAGGGTGAGGAAGGAAGATAGAGAGTTCAAGCCCAGTCTAGAAAATGTAGTGGCTCAGTGAGACCCCCGTCAAAATTTTAAATAGGACGAGAGAAGCAGCTCAGTGCAAAAGCCCTGGGTTCAGTCCCCAGTACCAACCAACCAACCAAACAGACAAGCAAAAGAAAAACAATTTCTCATAAAGTTTACATTTTATATTATGCATGAAAATTTCTGTATTCTGTTTCTTTGGTTAGATGTATTACTACAAATAATCATAATAAAGTCAATCCAAAACAAATTTTTAATATTCAGAGCCTTATGGTAATATGTCTTAAAATCTGTTATATTTACAATATATATTTTTGTTATAAAGGAATATCAGGAAATGTCTACATGCCAGGGACAGGGACACATGTACACCCAGCCCGTAATTCTGGCAATGTGAAAGTGTAAGGCAGAAGGACAGCAAGTTTCAGGCCAGCCTGACCAGCTTAGACCCTGTATCAAAACAGAGAAGGAGGAGGTCTGGAAATGTAGCTCAGTGGCAGAAAATCCCTGGGTTTGATTCCCAGTGAAAAGGAGAAGGGAGAGAAAAAGTTGAGGAAGAGAAGAAAAAACAGAAGGAAGAAGAAAAGCAAGAGGAAAAAGGAGAAGAAGGGAGATGAAAAAGGAGAGGAAAAAGAAGAAGAAAGAGGAGGAGGTAGAAGATAAGCAACAAAAAATTCTCACAGGATAAAATTTAGAGCAAAAAGATGTATAATTTGTTTTTGGTGATGAACTTTTTCATCTCTTTGGATAATGGCAGGTACCAAATTGCTACAGTATTTAATTTCTACTGGATAATTTAAAAGAACAATGCAACAGTTTTACTCAAAAAGTTTAATGTTTATAATATAATATTTATAATATACTGTAAATATATCTGCTGCAATTAATATACTATGAAGAAATTTAAATGTCAGTTAAGAATGTACAGGAATATGTCAATTTTTAAAAGTTAGAGAATTCTTAGGAAGGATATGCAAAAATAAAATAGTATGAGAAATACAACCCTGGTGGCCCACACTGTCATTCTGGTGTTTATGTAGGCTAAGGCACGAACAGTGCAAGTTTAAGTTCCATCAAGCAATTTAGCAAAATTCTGTTTAAAGATTTAAAATAAAAGAAGGAATGGAGATATAGCTAAGTGTTATAGCAGCCCTGGGTCTTGTCCCTCTGTTTGCTCTTTTTTTTTTTTTTTTTTTTGAGACAGGGCTTTTGAGTTCAGGCTGGCCCTGAACTCAGCCTCCAATTCACATCACAGCAATCCTCCTGCCTCTGCCTCCCGAGTGCTGGGTTTACAGGTGTGAGCCACCACACCTGGCACTGTGGTATGTGGTACTGATTGCTGGTGGGCACGAGTCTCCATGCCCAGTATTGTATGTGGTTACCAGCAAATCGAACCTGGGTCCTTGCACTTGCAAGACAGGTGCCAGAACCACTGAGCTAAATCCCCAGCCCTTTGTTCTTACATGGTGGTCCACACTCACATGTAGGGTACACTTATTTTCCTACTTTTACTTGCCACAAACTTGCTCTGCAGAGTCTGTTTCTTTTCCTACCTTAAATAAAGATTGTCTAGGGCCGGGGATATAGCTCAGTGGTTCCGGCGCTTGTCTAGTAAGCGCAAGGACCCAGGTTCGATTCGCCGGTAACCACATAACAATACTGGGCGTGGAGATTCACGCCCAGCAGCAAACAGTACCACATACCACAGTGCTGAGCGTGGTGGCTCATGCCTGTAATCCCCAGCACTCTTGGGAGGCAGAGGCAGGAGGATTGCTGTGATGTGAGGCTGAGCTCAGGGCCAGCCTGAACCACAAAGTGAGACCCTGTCTCAAAAAAACCTTAAAAAAAAAAAAAGATTTTCTACTGTTTGAGCTTGTCTTGACCAGTTCTTTGCTCAGCACAGAAAAAACCTACAAACCACCTCCAGGAGACTTTAGCACCCCAAAACCCTCCAAAGCCATAGCACTATAAGTCCAAGATGGCAGCCTGGGAAGATGAGAAAGAAGAATATCTGGAGCTGACTTAAGTTTATTTAACCTGACTGATTTGAACTATAACTCTTAAATTTAATTTTCTGCAATAAGATGGAATAAAGCTCATGACAGAAATTGTGTGGGTGTTTTTTTAAAGGTATTTTATTTGCAGACTGAAAATCTGTGCTGGTTATTAGGACAAGTGTCATCTCAGAACCTATGACCACCCTGAGTCTATGGGATGGAGCTCAGGAAGCGAGCATTTTAAATAAACTCTCCAGATAAAAGATGAGGGCCATGAACTTTACCATCTTCCTGCTCGACTGGCAACATTATTCTTATTTTGATAACTTTTCGTTTACCATTTACTGTCTCCTGCCTGCCTCCTTCTCATCTGCTTTCTTATATTGTGGTTTTACCAAGGTTTACTTTCAGTTCATGACTCAGGTTACTGTTAGTTTCTCCCGAGAGTAGATTTTTATCTAGGGTCTATAAAAAAGAACCCCCCCAAAACCTGTACCAATAAAAGAATTAGAGATAAGTGTTTAAAAGGAGAAACAAAACCCTTTATTAGGAAGAGAAATGTGGAAATAGAGTCATCTTGTTGAGGAAAGGACAGAAAATAAGTAGATAAGTAGTTTCCTTGTTAGAAGGAAGGGGAAGGAAGCCGGAACTCAGGGGCCTCTTTATTATGTGGTAAGAAAGCGACTGTTCCCCTCGAGTCTTTATGACCTGACTAGCTCCTTCGGCCTCTGAGAACCCTGGCCATTGCCCTGCATTCCCCACATGCACATACGATAAGCACTGCTTTGATCTCTCTGAGCTACCCAAGTGCTACTCTTATGAGATTTATAGCAAAGCCTCACATCCAAGGACGTTAGCAAAAAGAGATGCATCTACACATTAGTGTACTAAAATGGTGAGAGAATAATGAAACATATGTACTTTTATATACCATTGTGTATCTACATCTCAATGTATATTTTATATACCAAGTTTTTGTAATATAGCCCCGCCCACCCATTTTATTTCTCTTATGCTTAACTGGAGACGGATGAGGAGGGAGTTATGTCTTGGCCGAGGGAGCCAGGCCTTCTTATCAGCTCTCTCCATTTGTTCTCTCAGCTACCCTTCCTTTAGAAGGAGTATAACTCTATTCGCCAGAAATCTCACTGAGGCTGTTTCATTTTCCCTACTTTGCCTTCTGCCATAGCTTTATACATCCCATCGATTCAGTTGTCTAGGAACTACAGGAGAACTATCATCTTGCTATGTTGAGTCCATATCTTTCACCTACTGCTCAGTTTAAAAGTCAGTCAGCTGTCAGTCTTGTTTATTGCCTCTTTGAAGGTTATAAAGCCTTTTTTTTTTAAGTTCAAGAATTTTCTTGTTTTTGTGGTTAAACAAAATATCCAAAGTTGAATTTACTTTTATCTTGCTTGGAGTTCACGGTAATTTGTGAATCTGCGACTAGAATTATTTCATCAGTTTTAGAAAATGCTCAGCTATTTTCTCTGAAGTCATGCTTCTCTGCTTCTAGCTAAAAATCACATGTGTACAAAACCTGCTCTTTTTATCTTGTATTTTTTTAATGTACTTTGACTATTTTTCATCCTTTGAGAGGTTGTTTCACCTTGAACTCATTTCTGTGCTATTCTGTTCACTGATTCTTTTTTCAGTTATATTTAATATGCTTGTACTTGTTTATTGGATTACTAATGTCAGATATTATAAGTTTTAGCTTTCACAGTTTTAAACTGCAAAAAATCTCAATGTTTTAATTCACTGAGCTCTTTAATCCTAGTTGTTTTCAAGTTCAGGTCTGAGTATGGTGGCACAGACTTAGTACTGCAGGAGCAAAGCAGGAAGATCACAAGTAGAAGGCCAGCCTGGTCAACTCAATGACTGAGTGTGACTTATCTCAAAATTATTTTTAAAATAACTTCTAAGGGCCAGGGAGTTAGCTCAGTGGTTCTGGTGCCTGTCTTGCAAGCACAAGGGCCCGGGTTCGATTCCCCGGGAACCACATAACAATACTGGGCGTGGAGACTCACACCCAGCAGCAACCAGTACCACATACCACAGTGCCAGGCGTGGTGGTTCACGCCTGTAATCCCAGCACTCGAGAGGCAGAGACAGGAGGACTGCTGTGATGTGAGTTTGAGGCTGAGCTCGGAGCCAGCCTGAACTACAAAGCAAGACCCTGTCTCAAAAAAAAAAAAAACTTCTAAATTTGAGAATGTTGTTCAGTGTGAAGGTCCTGGGTTCAATACAGGATGTATATATGTATACACATACACACACACACACACACACACACACACACACACACAAAAGCAACAAACAAACAAAAATTCCCCAAACTAAAACCTAGGATTTGCTAATTCTATTACATGAGACCCAAGGACCTCTCCTCTCTCTCTCTCTCTCTCTATATATATATATATATATATATGGTCTCTATATATCTAGAGTCTGTAAAAAAGAAACCCCCCAAAACCTGTATCAATGAAAGAATTAGAGATAAATGTTTAAAAGGAGAAACAAAACCCTTTATTAGGAATTATTATATTATATAGTATATATTATAAATATACTACATATATTATATATAGTATATATAGTGTATATAGACACTATATATATACACTATCTATATATAATTTATTTTTCTTTTTTTGTTAAGAGTAGCCACTGTTCCTTATATCTGGTCATCATTTATTTGGAAGCCTGAGATATTTTCACTCCCTCAAGGCATTCTAGGAGTGAGGGCTGGCTTCACTCCACTGTCACTTTATTCCTCCCTTCATGGTCCCAACAAGCAGCCAGGCCTATGGACCACAGTCCCTCCTGCTGGGCAGACCCTCAGCTCCTTCCTCCTCCCCGGCCTCACTTGCTGAAAGCTCTGCTTGGCTTCTCACCCCGCTTTCAGAACTGCCAACATCCTTGAGAGTCGGACACGCGGCCCCACGTCACGCTCGCTCCCCACACCCCACAACGTGACCCCAGACTCCTCACTGCCGTGGTGTGCTCTGGCGCCTT
>PVIR01046695.1:0-10141 GCA_004026965.1 Petromus typicus
GCGCCGGAACCACTGAGCTAACTCCCCGGCCCCTTATTATTATTTTTTAATTGGAGTTTTTTCCTGCTCTTTGTTGATTTTCTAATTTCAATTACGTTCTCCAGGAGTTTTTGTTTTCTGTGGTACCAGGGATTGAACTCAGGACCTTGCACTTTCCACGCAGGCACACTGCCTCTGAGCTACATACCCGGCCATTCTCCAGCAGTTTTGGACGAGAAAATTAGATGAAGGAAAACCAGCATAAATCTGGAATCTGAAGACTTAACCTTAAAAAAAGCAATGGTACTTGTAGGCAAGTGTAGTGGGGCACACATAATTATCCCAGCTACACAGAAGGCTGAGACAGGAGAATCCTAAATCCAAGGCCATCTTGAGAAACTCAAAAAATAAAATAAAATAAAAAGATAGGCCGGGGATTTAGCTCAATGGTTCCGGCGCCTGTCTTGCAAGCGCAAGGACCCGGTTCGATCCCCGGTAACCACATACCTATACTGGGTGTGGAGACTCAGGCCCAGCAGCAACCAGTACCACATACCACAGTGCCGGGCATGGTGGCTCACGCCTGTAGTCCTAGCACTCGGGAGGCAGAGGCAGGAGGATCGCTGTGATGTGAGTTTGAGGCTGAGCTCAGGGCCAGCCTGAACTACAAAGCGAGACCCTGTCTCAAAATAAAAATAATAAAATAAAATAAAAAAGAATAGGGAAGTAACTCACCTATGTAGAATTGCCTAGAATGCTCGAAGCCTTAGTACTAGGAGGATCTCTAGAATTAGGAAAAAAAAAATCTCTAGCTCTTTCTTTTTCTGGCAGTATAAACTTTGGAAAGATAGTATCTTTGGACCTCACAAACATCATCTGTAAAAAGTGTGGATTACGTCATCTGATTTTAGGGCCCTTGGAAGACTATATTCCATAATGAAATAAAAGCTACCCAGCATTTTGTGTTTCTGGTGTATGTGCTTTGATTTTTCACAATTTCTTTTTCTTTTCAATTTTTTTTTTTTGCAGTACTGGGGATTGAACTCAGGCCCTTGTGTTTCCAAGGTAAGCATGGTATCATTTGAGCTAAATCCTTGGCACTATTTTTATTTTTTTATGGTGCTGGATATTGAACCCAGAAACATTTTACCACTGAGCTACATACCAGCACTTCTTAAATTTTTCACTTTGAGACAAGGTCTTGCTAAATTATGCAGACTGGCTTCAGACTTGCTATTCTGTTGCCTTAGTTTCCCAAACAGCTATTATTGCTGGCATATATTGCTTCATCTACCCCTTGTGCTTGTGAAAAACCAATCTAGGTGGGTGTGGTGATGTATACCTGTAATCCCAGCATTTGGGAGACAGAGGGAGGAGGATCGCAGAAAGTTTGAGACCAGCCTGAGCTGCATAGTGAGTTCTGGACCAGCCTGAACTACAAAGGAAGACCCTGTCTAAAGAGAAACACACATACAAAAAAACTCCAAAAAACAAAACCCAGCTCCTTAACCAGGGGTGTTATACTTTAAAAAAAAAAAAATCTAGGCTTAGAGATAGAAAGTAGCCATTAAAAAGAAAAACTACTAATCCCAGCATCCCTGCGGGTGAGGCAGGAGGCTTGCCATGAGTTTGAGGCTAACCTAGGCTACCTAGTTAGTGTGAGGACACCCTGCACTACACAATGACACCCTGTCCCAAAGAAATGGAAAAAGAGAGGGAGGGAGGGAGGGAGAAAGAAAAGGAGAGGTAGAGAGAGAGAGAGAGGGAGAGAGAGAAAAACTACTGCCTGGTGTGGTAATGAGTGTCTATAATGTCAGCACTCAGGAGGCTAATGTAGGAAGATGGCTAAGAGTTCAAGGCCAGCCTGGGCTATGTAGTGGGACCTTGCCTCAAAAAACAAAACAAAACAAAAACAAACCAAAACAAAACTATAGTAAACAACTCCAATCTCAGAAATCTAGTGGCTCAAAATCAAACAGACAGGCTCCCTTTTATAGAATGAATAAGAAAGAGGAGAGAGAAGCCAACCCTTTGGAGAAGCTGAATAAACAAAAAGGCCATGACTAGAGGGTATGACCAGTCTAACAGGACAGTGTCCCACAGGAGAAGGTGCCAGGGGAGTGAGAGGAATTCCATCTTTTAATGATTGCTTTGATTTGAGGGGGAAAAAAGAGTTCAGAGTTCTGTAAAATAAAGAGAAACTCAAGTAATATTTGGTCAAAACAAAGCCGAGAAAGCCAGGTTAGGTGGTATGACCAGTCTAACAGGCAATGTGTCACTGTGGTTGGTAGGTTCCCAGAAGAAGGTGACAGGGAGTGGGAGGAATTGTACTTTTTAAATGCCTGCTTAGATTTGAGGGCAAAAAGAGTTCAGAGTTCTTTTTTTTTTTTTTTGAGACAGGGTCTCGCTTTGTGATTCAGGCTGGCCCTGAGCTCAGCCTCAAACACACATCACAGCAATCCTCTTGCCTCTGCCTCCCGAGTGCTGGGATTACAGGCCACCAGAACCACTGAGCTAAATCCCCAGCCCCAAGAGTTCAGAGTTCTAAGGCGGGGCATGGTGGCTCACATCTATAATCCCAGCTGTCAGGAGGCAGAGGCAGGAGAACTGCTGTGAGTTCAAGGCTAGCCTGGACTACAAACGGAGACTGTCTCAAAAAGAACTAAAAAAAAAAAAAAAGAAAAGAAAAATTCAGAGTTCTTTAAAGAAAAAGAAATGAAAGTAATATTTGGTCAAAACAAAGCAGAGAGAACCAGGTTAGAAGGTACAAGCTTGTAATCCTAGCACTTAGGCTGAGGCAGAAGGATCTCAAGCTCAAGTCCCACGGGAGCAATTTAGCAAGACTGTTTCAACTAAAAAAAGAAAAAGGGAGAAAAAGATGCATTTAGTGTAGTTGGTAGAGTGGAATGCCCCTGATTCAATCCCAGTTGGAAAAAAAAGTAGACAGATATGAGCAAGTAGGAACACTTGGTCAGTTTTACCAACTGAAAGCACACAGTATTTTATGTTAGTTTTAGACAATGCGTTCAAAAGATCATTCTGCTGGCTGTTGAATTAATCTACAGGACACTGTAACACAAGAGCAAGAACCTAGCAAATTACATTTTGGAAAAAGAAAATATAAAATAACTTCATCCCGGGTACTAGTCAAAAGAAAAGCCCATCCCTGTAGTTCAGTAAACTAAGAGAGGAAACAGGAAAAAGTAAATACACCTTTGTACATTCAAACTATCTTTAGGTCCTGAACCACTGAAGTGCCTCCCACCACCCTAGGCTTAACAGGCAGACCAGGCTCCATCCCATAATCTGAGAAGTTTGCTGAATCTGCAGAGCACAGCCACCTTCCTACAGAAGACCTCAAGGGATCCAGCAGGAGCTTCACACCCACCACTGAAAGTTGAGGTTTCAATGAGAGATGGATGCTTGGACACGAACTGGTAAACCTGCCTGACACTCTCAAACTATACTCTTCCCCAAATGTGGTATATTGTGCAGTGCTGAGAATTCAGTGGTTAACTGAATAAATAGCCCGAGTATGCAGATTTAGTAAGAGAAATTGTTTACAAAGAGTGAAAACATAATCATTATCAAGCTTTGCAATCTCAGTCAGCAATGAACCCTCCTGGGGTTGCTCTGGTAGTCTGTGGGAATTCAGAGATTAACAAAATGAGTTTCCTCCACTTTAGGAAAACCCCCAAAATCGGGGAGGGTAGGAGGGAGGGCAGAAACTTAAAAGCGCCGGAAAGTCTCATGTGGCTGTGGCGAGTGTTCAACGAGCTGCGGTTAGCCCAGAGGGTCTCCTGAGCCTGGTGAGGCTGAATGACACCACGCCTCCAACCAAGGTCTAGGGAAAATAGTTTTCTAAATTAAAAAAAGAAAAAAGAAAAAGAAGATCTTGGCCTGTAATCTCAACTTCTATTGAGGCAAGAGGACTGCAAATTCGAGGCCAGTTGAGGCAATCCAGTGAGACCCTACCTCAGGATAAAACGGGTAGGGATGTAGCTCAAAGGTAGAGCACTTACTTGCCTAGCGTGCACGAGGACCTGGGCTCAATCCCCAGCGCGCGTGTGTGTATGTGTGTGGGTGTAAGGTGGTGGTCGGGAAGCGGAAAGGACTCCAGTGTCGCCTGTCCGGCGCTCCGAAGCCAAGTTCCAGAAGAAACCCACCAGAGGAAGAACCAAATCTACAGGTGCCCTTACCAGGGCCACCACTTCCAGAGCCTGTTCCTACGGACCTCCACGCTGGCCCCCATCTCTCCGTCCTCCGCCTCAGGGTCTCACTCCTGGACGCCCCGCCGCAAGTTCACCCCTTCTGGGTGCCTCCCGCGTCACTCCTAGCTTTGCGCCCTCCTGTGAGGCCCCTCTCTCAGGGCCCCTCCTCAGGCCCAGCTGGCCCCCTCCTCAGGTTGCTACCCCTTGCCCTTCAGCCCCTCTAGCCCCGCTACCTCGGAAACTTTGCAGCAGTTCCAGATTTGCGAAGCCACAGTGTTCCAAATACGAGCACACTTGCTCTGGGCCCCAGGTTCGGTGGTCGGGGTGCAGTTCCGGAATTGAGGACTTGTCCGTCCTTGCGGGAGTGTTTGGTGGAGTTCTGGGGCTGCCATCGCATCGGGGCCGCTTAGAGGGCTGCTCCGTGTCAGATCTCTGCATGGCTACACCCAGCGGCCAGCGCTGCACAGTCAAGAACCGCGGCACCCGTACCCCGCGCAGGCGCACTGACAAATGAACGCAGCCCGCTAGCCGGCTCCTGTTTGCTCGCGCTGAGACCTCCCGCGCAAGCGCAGTGACAGACCAGTCTGGCTTCTAGATAGCCCCGCCGATCAAGGCTGCGGCGCGTCGCGCATGCGCAATACCATCTAAGTGTTATCCTACTAGTTTCAGGGACAAGACCCGGCCGGAAGGCGAACTAGGGGCGGTGCCAAGGCAGCCGCGAGTGAGGATGACGGGGGGTGTGTATGGGGGAGCGGAGGTAAGGGCCAATGAAAGTTCTGCCACACCAGAGCAGGGGTTCTTAGCACAAGCCAAGTACTCAAGGTCCGACCTTGTTAACGACATGCAATATCCATGTGTTCACCTTTAATATTGGTCTGCAATTTTAATCACTTACCCAAGATTCCGCATAAATATTTTGTATTATTATATTTATATATTATATATTATTTAATAATGTTTAACAAACTGACATTCCTATTCTGTGTCATGTTGGTACATGATACAGAAAATAAATACTTAAAATTTTCAGTTAGGCTTGACAGATTGAGACTTTTTAAAGTATGTTATAAATGAACAAAGACATTTTAAATTTAAAAATAATTCAAAATATAAACCTTTGACAAAGAGGCTGCCAAGAAAAAAAAAAAAAAAAAAAAAAGACAGACATGAGGCTGAAATGGAAGACCCTGGAGTGGTTTCAAACCTGGCAAGAGAGTGTCTCTTCTTTCCATTCCAGAAGGAGGAAATAACTAATCTAATTTCTTAAAATTCACCCTCTAGGACTTTTACAAACTGGTAAGATGTGTGAAAATAGACATTTGTCCTCTCTGCAGCTACTTTGAGGCAGCACCTAAATTTTCCTATATGTCCTGGTCCACAACCGATAAAGTCATTGTTACACCTTCCCACCAATGGAGCCATAGATTCATCTAGGGTTGAAAGAAGAATGAGAGAGGGCCAGGGACTTAGCTCAGTGGACAGGCACCAGGACCGGGGTTTGATTCCCCCTTAACCACATACAATACTGGGCATGGAGACTCACCCCAGCAGCAAACAATACCACATACCACAGTGCTGGGCGTGGTGGCTCACGCCTATAATCCCAGCTCTTGGGAGGCAGAGGCAGGAGGATTGCTGTGATGTGAGTTGGAGGCTGAGCTCAGGGCCAGCTTGAACTTCAAAGCAAGACCCTATCTCAAAAAAAAAAAAAAAAAAAAAAAAAAAAAAAAAAAAAAAAAAAAAAAAAAAAAAAAAAAAAAAAAAAAAAAAAAAAAAAAAAAAGAAAAGAAAAAAGAAGAATGAGAGAGACTACTTGTCTCCCAGCAACCTGAACTGGTGTCCAGTGGTGAGCCACATGGCTGGGGGAGCAGTCCAGTGGTAAGAGTGCAAGCACAAGGCCTTAGGTTGTGTCCAAAATAAAATATTGGTGATCCAAAAGATTCTCAGCAAATAGCTCTATTGTGTGCCTGACACTGTTTTACAAGCTTTCTACATATTAATTCATGTAATTATCATAATAAAATGTAGGAAACTGAGTTACAAAATGTGAATGTACAATGTTGAGTGTGATCGTGATGTGTATATAAGATGTACCAATAAAGAATTCAACTTTGGGCCGGGGATTTAGCTCAGTGCTTCTGGTGCCTGCCTTGCAAGTGCAAGGGCCTGGGTTTGATCCCCGGTAACCACATACAACAATGCTGGATGTGGAGACTCATGCCCACCAGCAATCAGAACCACATACCACCTGGTGGCTCATGCCTGTAATCCCAGCACATGGGAGGCAGAGGCAGGAGGATTGCTGTGAGTTTAAGGTGGAGCTCAGGGCCAGTTTGAACTACAAAAGCAAGGCCTTGCTTTAAAAAAAAAAAGAATTCAATTTAAAAAAAAGATAGGAATGTAGCTTACTGGTAGAGAGTGTGGTTACTGTTCCATAGGGCTTAGGTTGGAAGAAGGGGGAGGAGAGGGTGAAAAGATGGAGGGGGAAGAGAAGAGGAGAAGGGGGAGACAGAACACCCCCCAGGTCCCACAAATAAGAAAAGTCCCAAAGTCCTACAGTAGGAAATAATGAAGCCTATATCCAAAATTTCCAAAATGTACAAATGTAGCCTGGCTCTAAAATCCATATCCTTTATAACTTGCCAATCATTGTATGTTAATGAAGATTTTGATGTAAAATTACTAACTATATTTTATTAATTAACCTAACATTTTCAATTGTTCACTGTTCTCACAGTGGGGAAAGTACAGAACAGGGTGCAAATGGTTGCATATAAGGCCAGGCCCCAACAAACAAGGCCCTAAAACACCACAACAATTTGAGAAATACCAGGCAGTTGCCAAGACTTATGAAACTAACCAAACCAAAAAACAAAACAAAACCATTACATAAAATTTAAAGAGAAAAAATTTATGAAACTGAAATAAAAGGGCAAAAAGACAACAAATAGTCTATGTTGGAAATATTTGTATTTTAAGTCAGAAATTACTGATTCAAAAGTTGTGTTTATAAGACATTGGGAATAGTCTTCCCCTACAGCAGCTTCCTAGGCAATAGGCAGGTTTTTTGTTTAACCAATTGACTTTTTTCATAACAGTTGCTTTTGAGAATTATTATTTGCTTTTGTTTGTTCTCACACATAATTCAATGCTATACTTACTGTTTTCCCCAAACTTCTTTCTAGGGCCTCTAGTCTAGAGACTCTGTTCCATTCAGTCATGTCCTAGCCTGGGAATCAGCCACTTACTAGACACAGGCCCTAGGCCTAGTGTATACTGAAAAACTGCTGAAGCTTTCTTCTCACCATGGTCAGGACTAGAAAAGACAGTAAGTAAATTGACTATTTTAAGGCCCACTGCCATTGTATATCCCCAGCAATTCTTCCCTGACCTCCAGGTACCCAGTCAACAAATGGTGCAATTTTATTTTGGCAGCATTAGCCCTGTGGTTTCTACATCTCTCCACGGCTTCCCCTTCAGTCAGCTGGTTCTCACAGTGGCTACCACCATCACTCTGGTTCTCTGCACTGCCCATTCTCTGGTTCTTTGACTTCCTCTTTGTGATAGTTAGCTGTGGTAGCCACAGTGACCCACCTCTTCCCACCGGCCCTCACCTCCCAACATCACACCCAGCTATACACCAGCAGTTAATCTGGTGATGAGTATCACAGACTCATGATCCAGTCGCCTCCCAAACCCCCACCTCTGAGCACAGGAGGCTGTGGGGAGACTCTAGATATAATCTATTACAGTTTGTAGCAAAACAAAAGGGAAGTCTCACTTGTATTTCTTCAGAGGAGACCTAGTTAGCATCTCTAAAGCACTTGCCATTGTCTTTGAATGTCTGCCTCTAGGCTTCTAGCAGCAGACTCCAGCCTTGCAGTGCAAACCTTTTGGCTTCCTGCTACAGACTCACCTGGGACTGTGCGGTGAGCTCCAGGCCTTCAACTTTTGATTGGATCCTTTTTCTATTAAATCTGCTCCTCTACTGAACAGTGACTGACACAGTTTTGGTGCCAGAGAAGTGGGGTCATTGCCACCTGACCATGCAGTTCAGAAGTTTTTGGAACTGGCTCGTGGAAGGGATCTGGGATGATTTAGAGATGCTAACTGGAGAAGCAGCCTTAGAATGCTGTGTGCCAAGCTGGATGGGAGATTCTGGATGAAGCTCAGAAGGCCAGAAAGTTGACAGTGATACAGGATTTTCAGTTGAGAAGGACGCCACTAGCAGCTGGATTCCAGGCCCTGTGTGCTATGCTTGGGCAAAAAGTTTGTTTGCATTTTACTCCTGTCTTGGGACTTTGTAGAAGACTGAGATTAAGGGAAGTAGACTAATTAATCTGGTGCACTATCCAATTGCATCAGTGGCTTTTTTGTAGACAGCTAAATTAGTTAGAAATAGTATAGGCACACAGGGCTGCGCCCTCAAAGAAGTCAGTAGGCAACTGTGGCTGGCACACTTTCATTGAAGGCCAGGCTTCACGACAAAGAGAAATGAGTGCACCCAAAACTTCCCCTAAAGATGAACAGTAGTGTTTCATATTCTAAAGGACATCAGTCACTGGTTGGACCAAGACCTTAACCCATCCCTTCCAGGAAAGGTCCCTATTTGGACCTTGCATGCGGTGTGACTCGCTTCCCCATTTGATTCTCATTTAATCAATATTACCTAAGCAATATACTTGTGACCTTATTAGTTGATTATAATTTTGCCTTACCATGTATCTGCCTTATCTTATGGCTTTGCTCTCTAAAACACCATTGAGAAGCGGGGTCCCAGCCATCATGATGGGACCCTTTCTGTCTCTTAGCCAGAAGCTATCTTTCTTTATTAAATTCTTCCTCTAACCTTTGTTGTTCCTAGAATTCATTCTTTGATTTTAGAATGAAGCAGCAGAAAATAAAGCGGCCTGGGAAAATGGAAGATCCACTCAGGAGTTTTGGAGGCAAAGTATTTATTGCCAGTTAAGACTAACCTGGAATTCCTTTCACAGCAGTTAGCCTTAAAGAACAAAAGCCAGGGCTTCTTAAATAAGGAGGTGTGGTTATGTATATGTGGCACTTGGTTACATACACCATATTTAGGCACAAGGAGCATAGAATTACATAACTGGGTAAGGGACTACATAATAGGTGGAGAATACAGCATCAGAGTCTTATTACATCCATTTTCTATTCTAAGCCATATAGGTTAATTGGTCAGATGGTTACATCAATCTCAGCATATTTACGTGGCCTGGTTTTCATACAGCTCTTCTGGAGACAAAGACATTCCTGCCTTATCTGAACAAGCTGGGCTATAAAAGAGGAGGAAGGAAATGTGGGGGTTGCTTCTCTGCCTGCCTGTTAACAGAAGAAGTTCCAAGTTCACGAAAACACAAACTTGGCATATTGGCCATCCAACAGATTGAGACTTATAGTATTTCCCTTATATTATTTGCAGCTCTAATGTCATATACCCTACATCAGCATGGCTACTATTGAGAGCTTTTAACCAACTCTACCCGGACAATTAAGAGCAAATGACCCTGCTCGGCATGGTCGCACCCCTCTAGTCCAAACACTGAGGAGGCTGAGTCAGGAGAATGGTCACAAGTTCAAGGCCAGCCTGGGGGACAAGAGAATTAAAGGCCAGGGCCGGGGATATAGCTCAGTGGTTCTGGCACCTGTCTTGCAAGCACAAGGGCCTGGGTTCGATCCCCGGTAACCACATAACAATACTGGGTGTGGAGACTCACCCCAGCAGCAACCAGTACCACATACCGCAGTGCCGGGCGTGGTGGCTCACGCCTGTGATCCCAGCACTTGGGAGACAGAGGCAGGAGGATTGCTGTGATGTGAGTTTGAGGCTGAGCTCAGGGCCAGCCTGAACTACAAAGCAAGACCCTGTCTCAAAAAATAAAAAAAAAATAAAAATTAAAAAAAAAAAAAAGGCCAGGGATATAGCTCAG
>PVIR01046696.1:0-10153 GCA_004026965.1 Petromus typicus
GACTGCGGCACCCAGTCTGGGTCACCGATTCTGCGTCAGGTTTGGACCTTACTGTCCTCCAGGCCCATGCGAGAAGAGCGCCCAGGAACTGAGTTTAGCAGCGGGTGGCTCAGGAAACAGCGACTGCGGCACCGAGTCTTGTCACCGAATTTGCGCAGGGGTTAGAGCTTACTGGCCTCTAGGCCTATGCCAGAAGAGCGCCCAGGGACTGCGTTTGGCAGCGGGTGGCTCGGGAAGCGGTGACTGTGGCACCGAGTCTGTGTCACTAAATCTGCGCCGGGGTTGGAGCTTGCTGGCTTCCAGGCCTAGGCCGGAAGAGCACCCAGGGACTGAGGTTAGCAGGTCAGAGTCTGATTTTCTCCACAGTAACAGCAGAAGCATATCCAGTCAGCTGGTATTGGTGAGTAGGTGAACCTGTTGGAACAACAGCCCCTAACATTGCAACTGCACAGGGCCTACAGCCTACTGGCCTCCAGGCCGACTGTACAAGTGAGCCCAGAGACTCTGTATTGCTGAGCAGGTGGGCCCATTGCAACCTCAGAGAGTGCTGTTGTAGCAGTTCAGGAGCCACAGTCTCCCTGCCTCTCAAGCAAACAGGATAAGGTGTTCTGACTGTATTGATTGAGTGCTTCACATGGTGTGCTAGAACTAGAGGTTTTTCTTTAGGTCCCAATACAGACTGCAAAGAGCAACCCAGGAAACACTGCTATTTTAAGGTTCCTAACTATTAGGAGGAACATGACTTGCAACAAACAGCGCCAGAAAACAAGGCAGGTCAGAGATGAGGAAACACTCCAAATCTCAGACACAAAGATCCTCACCTCCAAGTAACACAAGGGGAAGGGAAATAGAGAAGTGTGAAGCCCAGTCTCCAGGGCCCTCGGAAATGGTAACCAAAGCAGGTCTAGTAAAATGGAAATCAGAACTGATCTCTGAGATGAAAGCAGAGATATTAAACACTGTCAACATGATGATTAATAAGGCTAAAGAGGAAATCATGGAGTTGATAGAATCCAAGATAGCAAAAGCACTGGAACCTTTTAAACACCTACAAGCAGAAGGCCAGGAAATTAAGAAAGAAAATGAAAGCTTGCACAATAGAATGAATTTGGCAGAAGACCGAATTTCAGACCTAGAAGACAGGATCTCAACCAATGAACTGGAAAGGCATAATCTATGGAAAAAAGCAAGAGGTTATGAAAAGTCAATCCAACAGCTCCTAGATGATTCAAAAAAGAATAACATAAGATTGATTGGAGTCACTGAGGAAGCAGGAGACAATGTTAAAGATATCAAAAAACTACTCACAGAGATAATGGCAGAAAACTTCACAGAAAAAGGGAAAGAATAGGACATACAAATATATGAAGCATACAGATCGCCACATGCCCGTGACATGAAAAAATCTACACCTAGACATGTAATCATAAAAGTCCCAGACATCCAGAAAAAGAATGAAATACTGAAACCACCCAGAGAAAAGAAAACAGTTACATTCCAAGGGAAGCCCATCAGGATCACAGCGGACTTCTCAACTCAAACACTCAATGCAAGAAGAGCCTGGAGTGAAGTCCTCCAAGCCCTAAAGGAAAACAACTTCCAACCCAGACTCATGTATCCTGCCAAACAATCCTCTCAAAATTGATGGGGAAATGAGATACTTTCATGACAAAGAACACCTGAAAAACTTCACAAATATGAAACCTATGCTCCAAAACATTTTAAAGAATATCTTGGAGAAAAATAAGGAAAGTTACAAATCCATGAGAACTAACCGAGTCAACCCATGGGGACAAACAAGACACTTATGGGGAAAGGGCAGAAGTAGAATAACACAGTCAAGAACAGAAAAACATGGCAGCACTCAATTTACCTATATCAATCGTAACGATTAATGTTAGTGGACTCAGCACGCCAATTCAGAGATGCAGACTGGCAGAGTGGATCGAAAAGCAAGGTCCTACAATCAGCTGTGTACAAGAAACACACCTAATTCAGAAACAAACCCATGGACTAAAAGTAAAGGGATGGAAAACAGTACTCCATGTGACTGGAAACATCAAGAAAGCAGGAATGGTGATTTTATTTGCAGACAAAATAGACTTCAAGCCAAAGCTGATAAAGAGAGATAACGATGGACACTATCTTTTAGTTCAGGGAAAAATCCAAGAGACAGAAATCACAATCTTAAATATCTATGCTCCAAATTCTAATGCACCCAACTATATAAAACAAATCATAACAGACTTGAAAAACCAGATAAACTCCAATACAATAATAGTAGGGAACCTCAATACACCACTGTCACAAAGAGACAGATCGACTGGACTAAAAGTCACTAAGGAAATCATTGAGTTCAACCAGACTCTTCAGCAAATGGACTTAATGGATGCCTACAGAGTATTTCACCCCACAAAGTCAGAATATACATTCTTCTCAGCTACTCATGGATCATTCTCCAAAATAGACCATGTGCTCATTCAGAATAGGTTTAAGCAAATATAAAGGGATGGAAGTTATCCCTTGTATACTGTCAGACCATAGTGCCCTGAAATTGGAGCTCAATAGCAAAGGAAAGCCTAGGATCTCCACAAACACATGCAAACCGAACCACATTCTGCTGACCAACGAATGGGTCACAGAAGAAATTAGAGAAGAAATTGAGCAGTTCTTACAACTAAATGATAACCCCAGTACAACATATAGAAATTTATAGGACACAATGAAAGCAGTTCTACGAGAAAAATTCATAGCAGTGAAAGCCTACATCCAGAAAACGGAGCAAGCTCAAATAAACAACTTAATGCTGCACCTCAAGCAACTAGAAAGAGAGGAGCAAAACAAACCCAAAGCTCACACTAGGCAAGAAATTGTAAGGATCACGGCAGAAATTAATGCAATAGAAACCAAGAGAACGGTTCAAAAAATCAATGAATCCAAAAGTTGGTTCTTTGAGAGGATAAACACAATTGATAGACCTTTAACCAACCTCATTAAACAAAGGAAGGAAAAGGCTCAAATCTATGCTATTAGGAATGAGAACGGAGAAATTACTACTGACCCAGAGGAAGTCCAGAGGATAATAAACACCTACTTTGAAAATTTATACTTCAGTAAAATGGAAAATGTAGAAGAAATGGATAGATTTCTAGACACATATGAACTCCCAAAGCTGAAGAAAGAAGATATAGAAATGTTAAATGCCCCAATAACAATCTGTGAAATTGAAAATGTAATTCAAAACGTGCCAACAAAGAAAAGCCCTGGACCTGATGGTTTTACTGCTGAATTCTATAAAACTTTTAAAGAAGAGTTAGTGCCTCTACTTCTGAAACTCTTCAATGAAATTGAAAGCGAAGCAGTACTCCCAAACTCATTCATGGAAGCAACCATTACCCTGATTCCAAAAGGAGAGAAAGACCCAACCAAAAAAGAGAACTATAGGCCTATATCTCTAGTGAATATCGATGCAAAAATCCTCAATAAGATCCTGGCAAACAGAATACAGAGAATTATCAAAAAGATTATACACCCTGACCAAGTTGGATTCATCCCAGGGATACAAGGATGGTTCAACATACGTCAATCAATCAATGTTATACACTATATTAACAGGCTTAAGGACAAAATCATATGGTCATCTCAATTGATGCTGAAAAAGCGTTTGACAAAATACAACACCCATTTATGTTCAAATCTCTACAGAAGATCGGAATAGATGGTATGTATCTCAAACTACTAAAAGCTACATACGAGAAACCTTCAGGCAGTATCATACTAACTGGTCAAATGTTGAAACCATTCACACTAAGATCAGGAACAAGACAAGGGCGTCCTCTCTCACCACTTCTGTTCAATATAGTTCTGGAAATATTATCCATAGCAATTAGGCAAGAGAAAGAAATAAAAGGAATACAGATTGGAAAAGAAGAAGTTAAATTGTCATTATTTGCTGACAACATGATACTCTATCTAGAGGATCCTAAAAACTCAGTTAAAAAACTGCTGAACCTAATTACCCATTTTAGCCGCATAGCTGGTTACAAGGTCAGCGTTCAGAAATCAATAGCCTTCGTATAAACAAACAGTAGACCCACTGAGATAGAAATTGGAAAGTCAGTCCCTTTCACAATAGCACCCCAAAATATAAAATACTTAGGAATCAGTCTAACAAAGGAGGTGGAAGACCTCTACTCTGAAAACTATAGCACTCTGAAAAAGGAGATAGAAGATGATATCAAAAAATGGAAAGGAAGGTGCAAACAAAAAAAGAGAAATAGATGTGAATTTCTCTAATGTATAATCATGTAAAGATTCTCAATAAGCTACTGAAAATAATAGTATAGAGAATCATGAAAAATATTGTACATATTGATAAAGTTAGATTCATGCAAGGGATGCAAGGATGGTTCAACATGCATAAGTCAATAAACCTAATACACTATATTAACAAACTCAAATACAAAAACCATATGGTTATCTCAAATGATTCAGAAAAAGGTTTTGACAAAATCCCACACCAGTTCATGATAAAAACCCTACAGAAAATTGGAATAGATGGACTTTATCTCAACCTAATAAAAGCTATTTATAAAAAAGAAACAGTGAGCATCATACTAAACGGTCAAAAAATGAAACGTTTTGTGTTAAGATCAGGTACAAAACAAGGATGTCCACATCACCACTCTGGTTCAATAGAGTGCTGCAAACATTAGCCAAAACAATTAGACAAGAGAAAGAAATAAAAGGAATAAAGACAGGAAAAGAAGAAGTTAAACTGTCACTATTTACTGATGACATAATACTCTATATAGAAGATTCTAAAAAATCAACAAAAGGGAGGCTAGATTTAAGTAACAAGGACTAGTGTTAGACCTATCTCTTTTACCATGCACTAGATAATGATCAAAGTAGATTTGAGAGATAAAATTAAAGCAGAAATACTAAACATTCTGGTAAACAGATTAGGTAGAATTTGTGAAGACATTTGTTCAGGAAAGATTTTATGAAAAAAATATCTATAGCACAAGAACTAGCAGAAGGAATCAGCAAATGGGATATCATCCTATTAAAAACCTTCTGCACAGCAAAAGAAACAACCAGCAGAGTGAAAAGATAATCAACAGTATGGGAGAAAAGTTTACCAGCTGTTTCTTAGACAAAGGGATAATATCTAGAATATATAAAGAAAAAATAAGCCTCCCATGATTTAAAGACACAATTCAAAATGGGTATCTGAAATTAACAGACACTTTTCTAACAAGGAAGTAAAAGCAGCCAAGGTATCCATAATGTATCAATAAGGATTTGAATTTTTAAAAAATGTAGCCAAGAATTTATGCTTCTTGGCTGCAAAAATGCTCAACATCACTGGCCATTTGAGAGATGTAGAAGAAAGTAAAGTCGCAATTGCATTTCACTCCACAAAGAATGGCTGCTTTCTCAGAATTAGCCAGTTACAAATGTTCGCGAGGCTTTGGAGAAAAAGGAACACTTCTCCACTCTTGGTGGGAATGTAGAATGGTACAACCTCTATAGAGATCAGTGTGGAGATTCCTCAAAAAAACTAGGTGTAGAGGTCCCATTTGACTCTCCTATACGTCTGGTAGGTACGAATAGAGAAGAATTGAAAAATTCATATCACAGTGACATATAAGCACCCATGTTCATAACAGCTCAGTTTGTGTTAGCCAAATCTTGGAAGCAACCCAAATTTCCAAAGCTGGGAAGTAGATAAACAAGTTGCAGTACTGTTTATATTTAGAGAAAATAATCCAAAAATTTATCTGGAAAAATAAAAGACCTAGAGCATTAAAAGCTACACTAGACAATAAGAATGGGCTACAGTATTACAATCTCTGATTGAAAACTATGCTACAAAGCCACTGTGATAAAACAAACAACCAAACAAACAAAAAACCCAACAACAACAATAAAAAAAACCTACAAGGTACTGGCAAATTAATAGGCCTGAGCATCATTGGAATAAATTTGAACATACAGAGACAGCTCCAGATACAGTCACCTAATCTCTGAGAAAGGAGCCAAATATTCTCAGTGGAAGAAGATAGCCTCACTAACAAATGCTGGAAAAACCGGGCTTTACCTTGCCAAAGGCTAGAGCTAGAGCAATCTCTTTCACTGTATACTAAACTAAAATCAAAGTGGATTAGAGACCCAAATGTTAAAACATAAATACTAAACATGCTGCAGAACAGAGTAGGAAAATCTCTTGAAGACACTGGCTTAGGAACTTTATAAACAAAATCTCTATAGCATGAGAATTGGCATAGGAAATCAACAAATGAGATTTCATCCTAAAATGAGTGACTGCTATGTAAAAATTAGCTAGAACCAAATGCTGGTGATTTTGTGGAGAAAATTGAACTGTTCTTCATTTATGGTGAAAATACAGACTTGTGCAACCCTATGGAACTAAGTGTGGAAATTCCACAAAAAAATAACATTATAGGGCCAGGAATTTAGCTTAGTGGTTCCAGCATTTGCCTGGCAAGCACAAGGGCCCAGGATTTATGCCTGGTAACAGCATACAACAATGCCAAGCATGGTGACTCATATCCAGCAGTGATCAGGATCACATACCATAGTGTCAAGCATGGTGGCTTTTGCCTTTAATCTCAGCACTCAGGAGGTAGAGGCAGAAGGATTGCTGTGAGTTTGAGGGTTGCCTTGGCTACACAGTGAGCTCAGAGCCAGCCTGAACTACAAAGCAAGATCTAGCCACAAAAAAATAAATAATAAATAAATAAATAAATAAATACACCCAACAAACCAAAAAACCCTAGGATTAGAGGTCCCTTTTGACCTTCCTATTCCCTTTCTAGTTATATACATGAAAGAATTAAAAGATTTATATTACAGTGACATACATGCTCCCATGTTTATAGTAGCTCAGTTTGTGATGGCTAAAACTTGGAAACAAAGCAAACGTCCATCAACTGGAGACTGAATAAAGAAAATGTAGTTCTTCTATAAAATGGAGTATTACTCTGCTATAAAAATGATATTTAAGTCATTTATGCTTAAATGGATGTAACTTGAGAACACACTCATAAGTGAAATTAATAGGTCACAGATGTGTAAATATATCTTTTTCAAGTATGAGAAAATGAAGATGTAAATGAATTCTAGAATATGTAATGGATATTGTGAAATAGAAAATATTCAAAAGGAAATTGAGTGCAGTGAAAATAACGAGAAGAAAAATCATGTGATGGTTAAAAAAATGAAGCTTATGAATATCAGGGGTGGGGTGCTGTATGGTGGGTAGGGAAATAGGAAAATATGAGAATTAAATCATGTCATATACTGATTCAAATTCTCAATATTGAGTGCAATCATGACGTGTATGTATAACGTACCAATCAATAAAGATTCAAATTTTTTAAAATGGTTATGTTGTTTTTTTTTAACAAAATAGAGTATTACTATGCCTTGAAGAATTATAGGTTTGAGTCATTTATACTTAAATGGGTGTACCTTGAGGACATACACATAAGTGAAATAAATAGGTCACAGATGTGTAAATGCCATATCTTTTCTTTGGTATGAGATAATGGAGATGTAAGTGACTTCCAGAATGCATGATACATATTGTGAAATAGAAACTATTCTAAGTAAATACTATGTGGATATAATGGGGGGGGAAATGTGATGGTAAAAAATAGGAAATAAAAGTCATGTATATAGGGCCAGAGGTTGTATATTGGACAGAGTACTGGGAAAACAAGAATTTTTGTCTTATACTGGTATAAATTCTCAATATTGAGTGTGATCATAATGTGTATATAAAATGTACCAATAAAAGTTAACATCTAAAAATAAAAACAAAATAAGACATAAATACAACTATGAATATAATCACTGAGGTAGGAGTTATTTAAAAATAAAACAATTCTGTAGCATAAGAATATAAAAATAAAGTTAAATATACAGTGAAGAATTTAAAAAGTTCAACAAGAATAATAAAGAGAGGTTGGGCATGAATATAGCTCATTTGAAACTATCAAGGTAGAAGAACAAACAGTAAAAATAATTGAGAATGAATAAATCCTAAAATACAGAATATCAAAAATTTAATGAATAATGCATTATAATGTTCTCTGCAGGATAAGAACAGTGTAGAATACATACTGGAGGAAATAAAATTGAAACTAAAGCAAGAAATTAATAACAGGATGCAAGAAGTCCAAAAATATACAAAGACGATATTTGAAGTGTACACTAAGACCAATTATAAGCAAGTGATCAAAGACTGAGAAGTAGAGAATTTTGAAAATACTATGAAAAATATATGCTACTGACCTTCCAATAATCCATCATCAGATTTCTCTATAAAACGTGGTAGGGTAAAAGGGAGTGTGATGACATATTCAAGTAAATGAAAGAATAAAGAAGAACAATATATTTCACAAAATTTAAATTCAAAAACAGAGATAAATAAAAAGGTTCTAGAAGAACAAAAAATTGACAGTGCTGGCCCAAACTGGAAAAGATTTAAAAAAATCAAAATAGAATTTTTCAAACTGAAATACCAAGCTTTTAAATAGGAATATGATCTGAAAATAGAAGAATGATTTCTAAGATGTGGGACAATGGAAAAGATGAATGAAAGAATCAATGATGAATGCATATCCCAGGAATGTTGTGTAATATTACATCTATCTATCTATCTATCTATCTATCTATCTATCTATCTATGTATATATATAAAACAATGAATATAATCACTATGTACTGTAAACATGTATGATTAAAAATAAAAAATCAAAATTATCAATTAAAAAAAGAAAAAAATTCTAAAGTTAAATTTAAAAATTTCCTGAGTCAATTAAACAAAAAACACAACATATTTAAATGCATGAAGTAGGCAGCAGCAAAACATTGAAATGTTAAACTCCTATATTAAAAAGAGATACCTAAAACTTAATCTAAAATTACATCTCAAGAAACCAAATTGAAGAACAAATTAAGCACAAATAAGAGCATGAAAGTATTTTAAGGTTTAGAGAAGTAAATGAAATGAAGAATAGAAAAATAATAGATATTTTCCTTTGCTGTAGATTGTCTGCTCACTGGATTGGGAGCTTGCTCTGCTGTACAAAACTTTTTCTTATAATTATTTTAAATTATTGAGTATATTTCTTACGTAATTAGTTTTTGGGGGGATCTTATTCTATTTTGATGTTAACTTATTGCATGTTGAGATATATGTGTCTAGATTTTATCTTCTGTCACCTGTCCTAATTTTTATTAAAGAACTAAATATTCTTCAGTAATATTTAAAACCAAGAAAAATTAATGAATTTTCTGAAAATATAAAAAATAATTGACAGAATAAGAAAAGAATAAGGTAGAATAAGAAAAAAATGAATTAAAGTAAGAAAAAAGGAAATTTATAATTACTAAGACAAATAAAAAAAGATTGTTATAAGTGATTATAACATCCTATGCTTGAGTGATACTTTGTCAATAAATTGAATAAAGTAAAAGAAAGGAATACATTTCTTGAAGCATACAGCCTACCAAGACTATGCCATAAGTAATTAGAGAACATGGACAAAGAAAAGAGTGAAAGAATATACAGAGTAAATAATCCAAAACCTTATAAAAGTAACAATAAAAAGACACAGAATTACGTGCTCTCACTAGAAAGTTTTGCTACTTATTTAAAGAGGAATTCATGACAATTATTTCAAAGCTTTGATAACATTTTTAGAAGTATAAAAATTAAAAGCTCATTTCATGAGAGAATCTGCCCTAAAACCAATGCTACCCAAAAACATTATAAGAAATCTCCAAAACAATATCCTTGATGAATATAGATAAAAAGAAACTCTTCAACAAAATACTAGAAAATAAAATGCAGTAGGATAATTCTTTTGTGTATATACCTAGCAGGGCAATGGCCGGGTCAAATGGGACCATCAATCCTAGCTTTTTGAGGATTCTCCAAACTGATCTCCACAGGGGTTGTACGAGTCTACAAAGACTCTTATCACAGTGACATATGTGCACCCATGTTTATAGCAGCCCAGTTTGTGATTGCTACATCTTGGAAACAACCCAAGTGCCCATCAACTGGAGACTGGATAAAACAGCTGTGGTTCTTCTACAGAATGGAGTACTACTC
>PVIR01046697.1:0-10153 GCA_004026965.1 Petromus typicus
GTACCATCAGCCTAAAATGTACAGTATGTCTTTCTGGACATAAGCCCCTCTTGCACAGACTATAACTTTAGTGTCTTTATCCCCCCGAGATTTGTTTGATTTTATCAGAGTCAGTTGTGATTAAAGTCGTATGATTTTTAACTTGTAAAATGTGTGAGCATAGAAGAGCCAAAGACTCTAAGAAGGACATAAAAAAAAAATGTGTACAAAAGGTCTATATACAAAGTGAAAAAGTATCAGAGCAGTGAAATGTTGTGAGGGCTACAGTTCCGCACAACCCTGCTTATCTGTCAGACCGCAGTGGGCGGTCGGGACTCCCTCACAAGACGCATCAGAAGCGCTAGCTCCCGAGCAGGCCGGCCGAGGAGCTCCCACCCACCTTCCCACGGGGGCTTGCTGGCCGAGTCTGCGGGCTGACACGCCCAGAGCGGCCTGTGAGGCAGTGCTCCACCGTCCACAAGCCCTATGGACAACAGCAAAGAAGCGCGACAAGGAGAGGCAGTCTCGAGCCTGCCTGAGGAATCAGCGTGTGGAAACCAGCGGAGGTCCTGTGTGTTCTTACAAACTCTGCGCCCGTGCGATAAAGATCCAAGACATGCTAAATGCGTGTGTCAGTTTATCACTAAGAAGTGCAAAGATATGTTCCCAGTACCTGTAAGTCAAGTCATGCTATTAGCTGCCTGTCACGGATCAGATAGCTCTGATAGACGCGTGCAGTAACACAGACGAAACCTCTCCACCCGAGGTTGAGGCTACCAGCTCCACACCCCCGGAGCTCCTAAGTGGGAGGCCGATGGCGTTTCTCTTTACTTGTAACAATTAAACATCCTTTCCAGGACTGCAAACTCAGGTGCTTTCATCCATAGCCACTCAACAGAAAGTAATCCTATCCCCAAGTGGAAGAACGGCCTGGAAAATCCAGCAAAATCCTCTCCGCGTACGAAGCTCAAACTAACGGGATAACGGGAAGGGCTGTGGCAAGTGCCCTCTGCTGCCGACGCTCACGCTTCTGTACCGCGGACTCACCGCAGACATACGAAGATTAATACCAACAGTGACAGTGGTGACAAAAACAAACGTCACCAATCGTATTCCTCTTACTTTATGAAAAGCGCTCTGGTAATTTCTATCTCATTACATTTTTCAAGTGCTTTTTATGACCCACAGTGTGACTTTTGCGACCCACTAGGTCAGTCACACTCCAAAGTGGAATCTTACACCACACAGCAGCCATCGTCAGCTTCCAAGAACAGATGACTTCTACAGGCTTCACAAAAACTACACACAGGATGATCTCACACTGTCAATGTTTCCTGTAATATGGATCATGAGATTTTCCTTCACAAATAGGCAAAATAATAAATAACTGGTTATTTACCATCCTTTCTTTAGCTAGCACAGATTTTTTTCAACTTTCTTTATTTTGCATATCAATATGACCTTTTACCCTCCTGATAGTGGCATTAATATATTTTAGGATTTCTAATTTTTCTTAGTGTTTAACACACCATTAATATTGAGTGTTGATACATTATTCTCTTTTGTTTTCCTTTTAACCAAGTCAATTTTACATTTTTAATGATTGCTCTATTCTCTCAGTCCTAATCATGGACTAACTTACCCAGAATTCTTGGCTGTTGATAGCACGTTGTGGAGCATTGCTTCTGGGATGACCCCTGGCTGAGCCCACCCTGGACTGACATCTCTCCGCCACCTCTAAAGTTTATCATGAATTTGGCAAGGAGATTCCTACACAGCGTAGGTAGTACAGTGTAGGTGGCACATTTCCTGTGGCCACCTCTCAGCACGCCTCTGAGACATGATTCTCACCCACGCAGCTCTGGGGCCCACGTGGTGCCAGGCCTTTGAGGATCTGGAGGCCCAGATCACCACAGACATAGGAAGTTGGTACCGAGTCCACGGGACAAAGGTCCACGTACGAAGGTAAACCTTGGTAAATGTGCCCCCATTTGGCTGTCACCAGTCCCTGCCTTGAGATAAACACGGCCTGGGAGAGCTCTTCTGTCCTCAGAAGGCAGGCCCCAGGCACACGCCACCGCAGGGCCACACCCTCGTGGGACTGTGGGAGGTTCCCCCAGCTGGCCGCCGCGTCTCCCTAGAGCGGGGTGGGCTCTGTCCAGTCACTCACCACCGTGCGACGCAGTGCCTCCGGCTCCAGGGTGTGAGTCAGAGGGTCAGAAGAGGCCTGGGGTGAATGAGCAGAGCGGCAACCCCACACCTCTGCCCATCAGTCGAGGGCACTGGTCCTGGCCTTCAGTGTGTGGAGGGACGATGGACCGTCTTCCTTCCAGACAGGAAGGGCACAGCCCGGAAGCACCATCTGCCTACTGCCTGCCTGGCTCTGCTGGCGCTGCCTCATTCAGTGCTCACATGATTCTCTGATTCAGTCGTCACACCATCTCCTGGTGAAGCCAAAAGCTGGGGACGAGAACGCCCAGCCGGCCACACATTTTACTGAGCGAGACTGTATGGGACCAGATCCGTCTTCTCAGCATCCCTTGCATTTCCAGATGCTTATCCTTTTCCCCAAAATGGCATGGTTGTGGAGATAAAATAATTATCCTGCTTATTTAACCAATGAATTAATGGGGAGTAATTTTGAGGCTAGGGAAGAGGTGGGAGAAAAGAGAAAGTGAAGGCGGAATGTGCGTGGAAAGATGCTCAGAAAAGGGAGGCGCAGACCCGGCCCGAGTGAGCGCCGGCTCTCGTGCCCATGTACAAGAAACGCAGGAACGCGCAGAGTGCCACAGGCGTGACGCTGAGCGACAGGGTGGGCAGAACCCAAACGCCCCGGAAATGAGCAAAACCATCTAGAAGACTGTAGCGCAGTGACACAACACAGTCATACACACACTAGCAGAAAGATTCTCAAAAACATATATATGAATGAAACAAATAAGTCTCAGAATAACACAGAACCCCCAGTATAACGTCAGCCGAGAAGCAAGTCAGTGTCACTTCACTTCGCAATCACTTTGGTTTGTGGACAGTTTGGTTCACCAACAGAAGCATGCGGCACAATGTTGCTTTCGTCTGCAAACTCTGCACCAGGGGACGAACACAACTGTGGTCATCTTTTCCAGAATTAGGGAAGGAATTAAGTTCATGAACCAAGGTGCCACTGCAATCAAAAGTAAAAAGCCTGATTCTGGGCATATGTGAGAGTGTGTGTGTGTGTGTGTGTGTGTGTGTGTGTGTGTGTGTAGTACAGAAATGTACTTCAAAATCAGGACGAATATTAACACAAATCTATAATAATGCCTGTCTCTGAGGGAAAGGATAATGCAATAGAAAGATGGATGTTCTAGTACTGTAGGGACTTACCTAGTTGAGAGGAATGCATACGTACGTTATGTTACTTTGTAGTCATATCCATACATAGTATATATACTTATTTTTTTATTCAAAATGTTAGAGTCTTTAAACTTTTGTAAAAGAAAGTTTTTAAGTTTAAAAATATAATGAAAACACACAGAAGTGGAAACGGAGAGGCTGACAGGTGGGCGGAGGCGGACAGAGGAGGGAGTTGCCGACACAGAGAGAGACAGCCGGTCACGGGTGCCTGAAGGGCCGGGCTGTGTCACAGAGAGAGAGTGAGGAGCCTCGGAAGTCACTATGGCCGTTGGCAGAGGCGGGAGGTCAGCAGGACGGAGGAAATGCCCAGCCAGCCGCTGCCACCAGACAGAGTGGCTTAGGAGGGCGTACCACGTATCCCCACGAGCCACTCGGCCACCGGAGTTAGATGTTTGTCATCAGGGACACACGCGCTGATCCAGGAAATGTCAGTCATGCCTTCTAAGATTTAGTATATTTCTTTTTGAATCCTTTATATATTTTTGAGCAATTTTTAATTTTTTACAGATTCAATTTAAAGTGTGTGAGTATGTGTAGCTCTCACATACAAGAAATTACCCAGATAATACTGAAATACAAAATCCCTGCTGCCAAGACCAAGGCTAAGCAGCCGGCCTTCCCATCAGCTCTGGAGGCACCGGGGAACGGGAGAGGTGAGCTGCAAGCCGGGCCAGCTGGACCTGCACTGTCCAGGAGGACGTCCTGTGGTGTTTGAAACGCTGTATACAGTCACCATCTGTGTGGCTATTTCAACTTGAAATACAGACTTGTGTGACTAAAGAACTGAAATTTGAATTTAATTTTCCTTATCTTAGATTTAAATATAAACAGCCACAGGGGGCAACTAGCTACCATTTTGGACAGTGTGTGATCTCCTCTGCTAACAGTGACAAGTGAAATAAAGTCATTTTGAAGACAATTCATGATATGGACTGTCAAACAGTAGAATATTTCTGCTCCAGCATGACTTTCCGTCATCACCTCTAGATGCCTCAGATACAGGAGAAGACCGAGGCAACCGTGAGAAGCTGCTAGAAGGGGCCGGGAGGCAGAGCCGGGGTGGCCCAGGGCCTCGTCAAGCCGGAGGACGGGGCACCCGTAGCATGCTCCCCAACCCCCCACACCTTGTGCGGTTATCTGCAGAGCTTGCTATTTGGATGCCACTAATGGGATAAGACAAAGGATTTCATTTTCTAAATAATCTTTCCTGCTTGTTGTACTGAATGGTAGGACCTTTATAGCATTTGCAAATTGAATTTACCTGTCCATTTAGGTGACGCACTTAGCTGAGCTTTCATTTCCCTTCTGCTGACTGAAAAGGCTTTCTGTCGACTGGCACGGACCTCTGCCCGTGCATGAGGGAGTCCGGGGTTTACGTACCACGGCTCCCAGCTTCGGCTCCCGGAGCACAGCGCTGCAGCCCACCCCCATGTACGAGGACAGCACGTTGGCCCCGCCACAGCTCAATGAAGGGTCGTGTTCTCCTCGTAACCTGGCTGCCACCTCTCCCCTCCGCAGTCTCCAGACACTGTTTCCCTGGGCAACATCACTAAATATGGAAAACTCTTCGCTTGTACATGCCAAGTGTTTTCATGGACCAACATTTATTTTCATAACAATACCCAATACTAACAACATATTCCTTGTCCAGCCACAGAATTCAAGGGATATTGAATCATTAAACTGGTCTATGACCATGTGTGTGTGTATATATATATATATATATATATATATATATAATAGGAATTCACACTTAATCGATGAGAACTTAAGCTAAGCCAGATGGCTGATTGGATTTAGAGTTCCATTTGATGAAGCAAAAAATAATGCCATCACTGAAAATAGGCCAGGAAACCTCTGGCCTCATTCGCGTTTTCATAGGTCCATTAGTGACCAGAGAGTTTGATCCAAACCCATCAGCACAACTGACAAAACTGGTCCGAGCTAAGCCTGGAGAGGGAAAATAAAACACCGGCCCCTCCCACCTGCCCAACGCGACAGGGCCTGGTGAAACCGCAGCGAAGTCCCCTGCACCGTAGAGAGGCTGCGGCATTTCCAGTTCTCACTGACAGAGATTCACAGAAACCCTCTCCTCTGATCCAGTCGCTGAAGGATTTTAATGCTGTCATGTCTAATGTTTTCACAGAGATCCTGTATGAGCTCACTCCCTGTTGAAGAAGCGCTGTTGTATTCCCGTGACCTTTCTGAACCTACGCTTGAGAATCATATCAGAAAGCAGCTCAGAAAAGTCCTATGTCACTTGAAGATTTTCCCAATAATTTGAGGGCTTTCCTTACAATTTTCTAGAGTGGAATGTATTTTTATCCCCTTGGTCTTTAATTAATAACAATAAAAAATGTCTTGATGCCATCTTCCTAAGAGGTAATAGAATGCTGGGAAGAGAATCAGGCCTTCCGGTCAAACCCACGTCCTCAATCACTTCCTCTCACGTTAGCTTCAGTGGTCTGGGGCTGTCTCCCCTGAGACAGGGAGAGGCACTTCATTCCCAGAGGTCTGCAGGCCGGACCGTCCCTTTGACCCTAAATTTGTTTCACAGGGTCCGAGAAAAATCTGAGGCCAAAGGAGTGAATTTTAAGCCCAACAGAGGTACTGCTGTCAAGGAAGGCAAGCTTCCTGAGCACAGAGCTACTCGTGACTGCTCACAGGCAGGCTGCCTCCGAGCCAGCGGTCCCCTCCCTGCCAGGGAAGGTGAGGCAGAAGGAAGAGTACCCGCTGCGTTGGGGCCAAGGGCCTCTGCCACCCTTTCCAGCACTAAGTCTCTGTGACTCTGTGGTCCAACCCGGGCCCTTGGAAATAAGCTTCAGAACCTAGCTAGCTGCCTGAAATACTGCTCCTACAGGGGAGTGAAGAGAGAACTGAGTCTTTTTATGAAAAAATAAAACAAAACTTCATAACAAATAATGAGAATAACAATAGTCCATATACTGCCATCATTACCTGCAACATAGCTCTCACAGTATGAGACACAGACCAAATGGATTCACATAGAGAAGAAACGAAACTGGTGGGCTCAAGCCCCCTGAGACCAGCGGGGCCCTGCGGAGTCGCTGCTGTGAGAAGCCTCTTGTCTCCCCGGAGGACACTAGGCCCGAGCAGCCCTCACCAGGCACGTGCAGCTCGGCTGAAACAAATCCAGTCTTAGAAATTTGGAAAACAGCTACTTTTTGGCTATAAAGTAGAGGGCTGCGATCGCCCGACTTCCCACCCTGGGAAAAATTCTACCTGCAGCCCCGGGAGGTCTGCCTTGTCGAACTGTGCGTCCTGAAGTGAAATGTTGTGCGTCCCAACGCTGTCGGTTAGCTTGGCGCTTTGTCGCCCGGACTCCTGGGGCGATGACGTGAGCCGGTCTCTCTTTTCCGTTGTCTCTTTCACAGATGTTGCTCCATCACCGGGCCGGGGCAGAAAACCCCAGTCCTCGGTCCACACGGGGAGAAGCCCGCGCGGGCGAAGGAGCGGGGCGCCGCCAGGTGTGGGCCGGTTGGCACGGCCACCCTGGCCACTGCTCTGGCTGCTCTGCCGTCACCACTGGTCACCAGCGCTGCGGGCAGTCGGGGAGAGGCAGACCAGAGCGAGCAGCAGGAAGTCAGGGCGAGGAGAGGGCGCCGAGAGCAAGCAGAGAGCAAAGAAAATGAAGTTTTGAGAGAACAAGAGAAAGGCTTTTCCTTGAAAACACAAGGCACACGGTTCCCAGTTCTCTGTGTAATTTTCTCTCGAAAGGAAAACTGTCCTGCTGTGGAACGGACGGAGGCGGAGGTCGCCCCGCGTGTCCCCAGCCGTGACGTGCGCCCGCGGGGAGCAGTGGAGGCGAGGCCCGCGGGCCCGGCCTCGGAGCAGCCCCTGCCGCCCGGGACGAGGGGTGGACCACACCGCCCGGGGGGGACGAGGGGTGGACCACACCGCCCGGGGGGGACGAGGGGTGGACCACACTGGACCACACCGCCCGGGGACGAGGGGTGGACCACACCGCCCGGGGACGAGGGGTGGACCACACTGGACCACACCGCCCGGGGACGAGGGGTGGACCACACCGCCCGGGGACGAGGGGTGGACCACACTGGACCACACCGCCCGGGGACGAGGGGTGGACCACACCGCCCGGGGACGAGGGGTGGACCACACTGGACCACACCGCCCGGGGGGACGAGGGGTGGACCACACCGCCGGCCGGCTCTCCTAGGCAGAGGCCGCGGGGCCTCCTGCTGGGGTCTGAACCCCGCGGGCATCTTGGAGGAAGCCGAGGTCCCAGGAAGGCCGCCGGCCCCGGCCGCTGCCTGTCCGCACTGTGTGCGGATTCAGCTCCGATGCTCAGTCTGTAGGAGAAGGAGGAGGTCACCCGAGCGCGCAGGAAACTGGCCAGCGCGTGGGAAGGCGCTCACAGAGGGTTGCGAACAGGGCCTGCTCCGCTGGGCGCCCCCTTTCTCCGGGACAGAGACCTTTCTCCCTCCAGGGTCACGCGCCCATATACACAAGCTCTCAGGGTTAGGTATTACGCCATTTTTATTCACCAACAAAATAAGTCGTTAGTGTATGCCATTGATTCTAGTCGGAGCTCTTTGATGAGAGGGTAGGAAGGTGAGAAAGTAACCACCCAGTGCCCACTCACCCACTGTCTTCTAAACACTCTGCCCAGCTTGGAGCCCGCTGACCCGCATCGTCCTCTCCACTTCAGACCTGGACCCAGCGCTGCCTCCTCCCGAGTGGAGCAGCCCTGGTACACACACAGCCCCATTACAGACTCGGTGACTCTGCCTGTACCCCAACAAGTCTACCACCTTCCTTCTCATCTGCGAAATAGAAAACCCGGTTTTCCTGGTAAGGACGGGTGAATCGCTATGATGAAGCAGAAGGGGAGCGTCAGCCCAGAAAAGCAGCCCTGTTTGGATAATCTGTGAACCCTGAGATTAGTGTCCGGGAGAACTTTGCTCAGTGACTGTACAGATTCTTGGAGATGATATCAACTGAGTGAGACTGAACGGCACAGCCACTCCCAAGGTGGGGGGCTGGCCAGACTGTGACCTTCTCTTCCCTAAGGACAGCTGTCTCCAGGGACCCCACTTACCGCATTACCCCTAGCACGGCCATGGTCTGACATGACCGTGGTCTGGGGAAGCGCTCAGCCCTCACAGAGAACTATGTTCATATGAAAAGAAAAGAGTGACTCATGAGGTGGCCACAAACACACTGTTAGTATCTCAAGAGGTGATAACAGGGGCTCCACAGGGTTCACTTATTGACCCTTCTGCCTTCCTTGTGTTCCGAGTGGAGAACAAACATTCTCCCCACTAATCAGTGTCACCACCTGCTCTGCCACGTCCAGGGCGCAGCAGCGGAACAGGTGGGTCCGTCCCAGAGCCCGGCCATGATGCTCTGCAAAAGAGTGACCGCAGCAAACCCTCCGTGGAGCGTTCTTACTTTTAATTAGGATATTTTTTTATTAGAAACCAATATCAACAAAAAAACAAGTTTCGGGGTGTTTTTCCTACCTCACCGACACAGCATCGGGGCCTGTCTCGTGAGATCGCTTGACCGGGGGACTCCATCGGAGCAGCCCTTGGCCTGTGTGTAAATCAAAAAAGGGAGGCAGGGGAGTCTGCCCTGCACTGAGCCCCACCTCACCCACGGCTCTGTGACTTGTCTCCGCTGCTTTTTTCTGCGGCTTTAACCTGTTACAGGTGGCAGGAGTCTTCTGTCTCACTCTTGGGAGCTCAAAACCTAATTCCCATGGGAAAACAACGCAAAAGCCCCGCTCTGGTTAGGGTCCTTGTGTAGTGCGGTGGGCTTGCAGCTGTCCTGGGGCCACCAAGCCACACAGCTCCCAGCTCAGAGAGCTGACACATAGCCTGGGTTTTCAGTATGCGCCTGAGCCGTGTGCACACGCCGGCTGGGCCGGGCTCAAAGGCTGCCCAGTCAAGGGGACGAGACCACAGAGGAGCAAAGAAGGTCCCAAAATGGGAGGCAGAGGCCAGGGAAAGCAAAGAAGGGAAAGAGAAACTGTGGAGCTGAAAAGAAAACAAAATGCAAACAAAGCTGACGTATAGAGGGGGAGGGGAATGGGAAAAAATGAAAATCAGGATACCTCATGTAGAGGGGCAAATGCTCAGTGATGAATGTGGTCATAAAGTGTACCTGAAATGTACCAATAAACTCAATAAAGGAGGAAAAAAACAGAAAAGAAGGTTCCAAATCTCTGGCTTCTCTAATCCTGTCTGCAGCACTTGGAAAGAAGTACAGGGTATGAAAACTGAACAGAGCAATACTGAAAGCGGGAGCCACCTCCCAGCCCAAAGCGCGACTTTCTCTCCGGACACACATCGGTCTGGGACTTAAGAACTCAAGGGTGACCTCTGGGTGCCCATAGACCGGCTCGTAAACACAGGGCTGTGCCTGAGCGCACTCCGAGGCGGGCGCTCCTCACAGGAGCAGCTGGAATGGTAGCTCCCAGGGGCTGGGCCAGACTGTGGGGTGGACGAGGGACAGCAGCGTCAGGAAGGAGCAGCACGCTCAGAAAGGGCTAGTAGCACACCAACCATTAAGAACATACGTTCTTAGGGGGCTGGGGAGTTAGCTCAGTGGTTCCGGCGCCTGTCTTGCAAGCGCAAGGGCCCGGGTTCGATTCCCCGGTAACCACATAACAATACTGGGTGTGGAGATCCACACCCAGCAGCAACCAGTACCACATACCACAGTGCCGGGCGTGGTGGCTCACGCCTGTAATCCCAGCACTTGGGAGGCAGAGGCAGGAGGATTGTGATGTGAG
>PVIR01046698.1:0-10016 GCA_004026965.1 Petromus typicus
AAAAAAAAAAAAAAAAAAAAAAAAAAAAAAAAAAAAAAAAAAAAAAAAAAAAAAAAAAAAAAAAAAAAAAAAAAAAAAAAAAAAAAAAAAAAAAGATAAAGATTGGCAGAATAGATCAAGAAAGAAAACTCAACAATATGCAGTATATGGCAAGCACATTTAATCCAAAAAGAAATGCACAGGTTAAAAATCAAAGAACAAAAGAATGTTCCATGCAATGGAAATCCAGGAAAAAGCAGGAGTAGCTATCCTAATTTCAGACAGAGTGGATTTCACCCCAAGCTGATTAGAAGAGGCAAAGAAGGCCACTACATATTGATTAAAGGAACGATTCAATAGGAAAAGAGAACAATCTAAACAAAGATGCAGCTAACACTGGCATGCCCAGATTTATAAGACATCATTATTGGACATTAAAACAAATCAGATAAGCACCAACATGATTTAAAGGAGGACCTCAACACCTTACTGTCTCAAATAGATCCATTAGAACAGAAAAAAGTCAAGTCAACAAGAAGAGCAACCAAGAAAAAAATCAGAGTGGAACCAAACCTTGGAACAAGTGAATTGAGTAGCTGTCTACAGTGTTCCACCCAGTAACAACAGAATACATGTTCTTTTCATCAATGCATGGGATTTTTCTCTCAAGTAGACCACATGCTATCCTGTAAAGCATACCTTTTTTTTTTTTTTTTTTTTTTTTTTGTACTGAGACCTTGCATTTGCCAGGTAGATGCAATGCCACTAAGCTAAATCCCCAACCTGGCACATTTTAATCCTTATTTCCGCCCCCCCCAGAACTGGGGATCAAACTCAGGACATTATAATTGCCAGGCAGGCACTATGCTGCTGAGCTGGTCCTCCCCTCCACTTAAAATTTTTTTAAAAATTTTATTCCATCCCCCCATGCAAAACATAAATTAAACATTAATTAAATGTAAAATAATCAACATTATCTCATGTGTATTATTAGAGCATAGTGGAATCAAACTAGAAATTAATGGCAAGGCTGGGGATATAGCTCAGTGGTTCCCGCGCCTGTCTTGCAAGCGCAAGGACCCGGGTTAGATCCCCGGTAACCACATAACAATACTGGGCGTGGAGACTCACCCCAGCAGCAATCAGTACCACATACCACAGTGTGGGGTGTGGTGGCTCACGCCTGTAATCCCAGCACTCGGGAGGCAGAGGCAGGAGGATTGCTGTGATGTGAGTTGGAGGCTGAGCTCAGGGCCAGCCTGAACCACAAAGCGAGACCCTGTCTCAAAAAACCTTAAAAAAAAAAAAAAAAAGAAAAATTAATGGCAAAAGAAATCACAAATTATGTAAGCACGTGGAAATTAAACCATATCTTCATAAATAATCACTGGTCACAGAAGAAATCAAGGCAGAAATTAAATAGTTCCTATAATCAAATGATAATGCCAGTCCAGCATTCCAGAACCTAGGGGACACCATGAAGGCATTTCTAAGAAGGAAGTCTGAAAAACAGAGTGAGCCCAAATAAGTAATTTAATGATTCACCTCAAGATCCTAGAAAAACAAGAACAATCCAAATCCAAAGCTAGTACAAGGAGAAAATGATAAAGATCAGAGCAGAAATTGAGGCTAAAAAAAAATAGAATAAAAAAGCTGGTACTTTGAAAGAATTAACAGAATAGATAAATCCTAGCCAATCTTACCAAAAAAAGGAAAGAAAAACCCAAATCTATGCAATTAGAGATGAAAAAGTGAAATCATGAAGACTTTGCCAAAATCCAGAGAATTATGAGTAACTATTTTGAGAAACTATACTCTAACAAAATAGATAATTCAGAGGAAATGGATAGATTCCTAGATACATATGAACTGCAAAGCTGAAGAAGATATAAAAATACTGAATAATATCAGGAATGAGACTGAAGAAGTAACAAACTACCAAGTAAAAAAAAGCCTAGGTCTTGATGAATTCATTCCAAAATTCTATAAGAATTTTAGAGAAGATCAAATGCCAAAATTCCTCAAACTTGAATGAAATTAAGAGTATTTCCAAAGTCACTCTTAAAACTCAGTATTACTCTGATCCCGAAAGCAGAAAACTACCCCACTAAAACTGAGGACTACAAACCAATCTTTTTACTAAACACAGTTGAAAAATCCTCAACAAGATTCTGGCAAACAAGATGTGACAAATCATTAAAAGTATCATAATCATGACTAAGTAGAATTCATCTCAAAGATGCAGGGATAGTTCAACATATACAGATCGATAAATATATCATCAAATGGGAGCAAGACAAAACTCATAATCATCTCAATTGACACAGAAAAAGCCTCTGACAAAACCCAAAATCCATTCAGAAAAAAACCTGAAGATAATATGTATAGCTAAAAGGCTGATAAAAGCCACATTTATGACAAACCAGAGGCCAACATCATAGTAAATGAGAAGCTGAAAGTTTCCCTCTAATATCAGAAACAAGATAAAGATATACATTATTACCATCACTATTCAATATAGTTTTCAAGACACTAGCTAGAGCAATCAGGCAAGAGGAGGAAATAGAAGGGATATGTATAGGAAAGAAATCAGATTATTTTCTTTCTTTCCTTCACTTCTATCTATCTATCATCTCTCTCTCTCTCTCTCTCTCTCTCTCTCTCTCTCTCTCTTTCAGCTTGTAATATAGATTTAATGTAACCTCAATAAAAATATAGATAGTATAGAACTAGGAAAAATAATCCTAAAGTTCATACAGAACCAGAAGAGACCTAGAATAGCAACAGCAATCCTGGGCAACAAATCTTCAAGCAATCCTGAGCAAAGCAGAAAGAATCACAACTCCAGACTTCAAGTTATACTACAAATTTACAGTGATAAAAACAGCATGGTACTGTCAAGAACTGGGGAAAAAACAAAACAAAACAAAACAAAACAGGGCCTGGAATGTATAGCTCCGTGGCACCACGATTGACTGGCTAGTGCAAGGTCCTGATTTCGATCCCTGGTACCGCAAAAAACCAACCAAACAAACAAAAACCCCAGAGATGCGGGTCAATGGGACAGAATAGAAGGTGCTGAAACAACTCCAAGCATGTTCAACTACATTATCTTTCACAAAGGGTCCCAAAACTTAAGCTTACATGAAGAAGGTCTCTTTAACAAACTATACTGGGAAAACTGCTTGCCCACATGCAGAAGATTGTGTGTAAATCCCTATCTCTCATCTTGTACTAAACTAAAATCAAAGTGGATCAAAGACCTAAATATTACAACAGAAATACCTAATTTGCTGGAAGACAAAATCGATAAAACTCTTGAAGTCATAGGTGCAGGCAAAAGCATTTTTTTCTTCTTTCTTTCTCTCTCTTTCTTTCTTTCCATCTTCCTTCCTTCATTCCTTCCTTTTTTCCTGGGAATCATACTCAGGATCTTGTTTTTGCCAGGCAGGTGTGGCACCATTGAGATAAATCCCCAGCCCTGGGCAAAAACTTTCTGAACGGAACCTCAGCTGCACAAGAGATAACAGCAAGAATCAACAAATGGGATCATATCAAACTGAAATTCTATGCAGCAAAGGAAACAACCAAAAAGTGAAGAGAACAGAATGGGAAAAAAATATTACCAGCTATTCTTTGGACAGAAGACTATATAAAGAATGAAAACAACTAACTTCCCCTTCAAATAAAAGATTCAGTCAAAAAAATGGGTGACATGTGGCTGTAAAACCAGCAATCAGGAGGCTGAGGCAGGGGGATTGCTATGAGTTTGAGGCTTGCCTGAACTACAAAGACAGACCCTGTCTGAAAAAGAAAAACAAAACAAAAACTTAGGAGAGAGCGACTGAAATACAAAAAACATTCAGTATCTCTGACTGTTAGAAAAATGCAGATTAAAGCAACACTGAGATTCCATTTTACTCAGATAACGAATGCTGTTGAGACTGTGGGAGGTACGACCTCTTATAGTGGGACACAAACTAGTCTAATCATTGTGGACGTAGTATGCAGATTTCTCAGAAACCTACAACAACAGCTTCCATTTGACCTAACTACCCCCTCCCTGGGTATCTTCCTGAAAAAAATTAAAGACATCATATTACAGTGGTATGTATTTACAGGCAGCCCAATTCCCAAAAGCTAAATCTTGGCAGTGGCCTGTAGGGCCAAAAATGTGGTATTTATACAGAATTAAGTACTATCATGCCATAAAGACAGAAAAATTAAGTCATCTTTAGGGAAATGGATGCACATTGAGACCCTCATGTTAAGGGAAATAAGGCAGATGTGGTTTCTCTTATATGAGAAAACCAAAATATAAATAAAGAGCGAAACAAAAAGACAGAGAAAGAGAGAGGAGAAAGGAAGAGGACATAAAAAGAATTAATGTGTGTTATGTACATTTACCAACTGTTCACAATCAATGCAGTCATCATCTACTGAAAACATGACCTAATGTTTTAAAAAGTTAAATTTACAGGGAAGAAAAAGGAAGAGGTTGGGGTGGAGGTCAGAACGTCAGCCTAGGGTCTTGGGGTGGCTGGGGCACAGCAGGTCACCCCTCTTTGTCTTAGAGAAGCTGGGGAACAAGTGTGACCACATGAAGCCGGGACTTGGCTGGGAGGGGGCACAGGTGCCCCTGTTACCTGTCACTTGTATTCTTCTCTGAGTTAGAAGGATGGCGGGCCATCCTTCATCTCCACCTGGCCCTGGTCTCACCTGGCCCCCTTGTCTGGTCTTTTCACTTGTGTCCCAGGTCCTCTTCGTGTGGGGGTGGGGGCCACGATCATACCAGCCTGGAGCAATGTGGGGTGTGGCTCCAGAGTGCCTGCTCCACCCATTAATTTGCATCCACCCTGCTCTGTCCAGTGAGAACCGTGTGAAGGCAAGAGAACTTCAAATAACTCCTGCCTTTGCCACAGTTAGACATGTTTCTTAGAGTTGGCACTGGCCTAGACCTTCCACTTATTCACTGATCAGCACATTAATCCACTATACAGCTGTATGTCCACCTGCCTTTTCCCTTTTCCCTTCTGTCTGTCTGCTGTCTACCTTTCTATCTACCAATTCTTCGGCCATTCACCCATCCATGCAGTCATCACTTCTGTCAATCAATTTCACCATTCATCCACTCTTTAATTTATTAAACAGACTTTTATTATTTAATCTGTTCCAGACACTGTACTAGTTACTTGGGATATATCAGTGAATAAATAAACAAATATTCCAGCCATTTAAAACTTACACACATCCCTCTTGCTATGACGTTTCATCCATCCATCTACTTATCAACTGACATTTTTTCCATCCATCTACTTATCCATTGTTATTTCCATTCATCGTTCCATGCGTGCATGATGCATCCGTCCACCTGTGAATCCCTCTGAGATCCCACACTGTGGCCTGTCCTGAGGACACGGGGTGAGGGACTGCAGAGCCAGCCCTCACCCCTACAGGTTCAGACACCCAAATTATTTAAACAGGAACTGGTCAGGGCTTCAACAGAGGGTCAAAGCTTGAGGGAGCTCCCAGGACGGGGCTGACATTTTCTTCAGCAGAAACTTATGAAGAGCCTGTATACGGGGCTTGGTGTAGTTCGGTGATAGAGCTCTTGTCTACTGTGTGTTTAACACCTGCACAGAAAGACAAGAACAGCAAGACAAGAGCAAGACAAGAACAAGACTGAGAGGAGGGAAGGGAAGGGCAGGATTCCTGGAGGAGGCAGCTTCCTTCGGAAGGAGGGATGTGTGGGGTGCTGTGGAGTCTGGCAAGCTGCGTGGCTGTAAGCAGCTTCCCGGGCCTGAAGCAGCCCGCGTCTGGGAGGTGGCTGCTGGGGGAAGCTATGGAGAGCTGATCTCTAAGCCTGGAAAGGCGATCACAGAGGTCAGAACACTGTGGCAGCGGGAGAACACGGAAGGGCCACAGCAGCCCCTGTTCCTGTGTGTGGGATGGGGGTCGGGTGGGTGAGCACGGTGGGTGTGCTCCAGCCTCCTGGCCTCTAGGTCCCTCCCTTTCGAAGCTGAGTGGGCGCTGTGTGGGTGGGGTTTGCTGCTCCTCTGAAACTCCTCTGCCAGCAAGGACAAAAGCTCTGGCAAGCCTCTGTCTGTGCCCGTGTCCACTCCTGTTCAGAGACAAATCTGCCAGTCTTTACCCAGGATATTTCACTTGGCTGTGTCTCGGCACACAGATGACAACGGTATACAGGAGGGGACACTGCAAAGCTTCCACCTGGCCCCCAGCCCAACCCTTCTTGTCTCACTGGGAGAGGCTTCCTAGGATCTAGCGTTAACCTCTCTTTCTGGGCTCTTTATCCTCCCAGGGAAACTCTCCATCAAACGCTAAAGCTGCCATGGCCAGTCTATCCATCTGTCTGTCCACAGGCCCCGACTCTCTTGACCATGGCCCTGGGCCCCTTTCCTGAGGGCAGACGGAGGAATTCCTGGAACAGAGAGGTGACAGGTATCTGCCATCACCCTGGCCTGTGCAGGGACCACAGCGGCTGCCCCATGGCTCAGCACGATGCAGAACTTGGTCCTGGGCCTGCCAGCCCTCCTGGTGACGTCATGTACCAGGTGGACCCTGCATCCCCAGGCCCTTCAGAGCAAAGGGGGCCTGGGTGGGGAGGAGACCTGGTAGGACCCTTTCCCTCCCCTTCCATCTTTCCTCACTGACCTCCATCCAGTACTTCCTTTCTCACCCCAGGGTGCAAGGAACAAGAAGCTGGAACACTCGGTCCTGTGAGTTTACCACCCCCTTGCTAGACACCTGCTGCTCTGGCCTGTCCTCTATTTGGAGCTGCACCTGTAGTTCATCAGAGAAAGGACTTCAATACCATAAAGAGGTCAGACTACAAGATGGCGTCCTTCATTCAACACCTCCCTATTCATGAATCTACCATCTACCTACTATCCACTCCACCCGTCTCCCACCCGTTCTCCATTCTTCCCCAGAGCACTTGAGCCAGAAGGATGTGTCAGGAGGCTCCCAGGTCCTCTTGGAGAGACTCCACAGATTCCCCTTGGGTCAGGACAACTATGGCTGAAGGGTCTCTCCCCAAGCCTGGCTCTTGAGGGAGTGAGGCCACCTTGTCCCCAGCCCAGTATCCCCTTCAAGTTCCACTAGGCCTTTTGTGCCCCAGATGTACTGTGGTAACTGGGCCTTTCAAATTGGCCCTTATGGGTCAGAGCTACCCTTGCATGGCTGGGGCCCGGCAACTGTGTCAGGCTGTGTCAGGATGCGGGACACAGGAGTGCTCAGACAGGGAAGGGTCCCTGAGGAAGTGGGGTGGCTCAGCGAGGAGGGTGAGGCCAGAGAAAGGTGGCTTGGAGAAGGGTTCAAGGAGGAACAGGAACAAAGGAGGAGGAGGGGCCAAAAGAGAAGGGAACACTCAGGAGGCCTGAGGAAGGGCGGTGCCTCTGACGGAGAGGACAGGGCTGAGAGGGTGTGGACCTCACCAGAGCGTAGAGGGGTCAGGGTTTGCTGAAGGGAGCATCGGCCTCCCAGCAGTGTGCCTAGCAGTCCTGACTCCCGGCACCCCTGTGCCAGGAAGGAAGACGTCCCCCTGGGGCCTGCAACTAGTCTTCTCTTGTTGAACCTCTAGGGCCTCCCAGCCGGTGAGAAGTTTCAAGAGATTCCAGGAGTAGAGTGAGCCTCCTCGGGTCCCCGCTCTTGCCCATGAGAGCAGGGGTGTGGGAACTGAATGAGGGCCACGTGACTGAATTTAGTGTCTACTTGGAATCTAATGAGGGTTTTGTTGTTTATCTTCTGCCCAGGTTGATCTTGAGCTCCTGGATTCAAGCAATTCTCCCATCTTAGCCTCCTGAGTAGTTGGAGTACAGGCCGGTGCCCACACACCCGGCTTAACTAGGGGATTGAGATCATGCCGGACACTAGGACTGAGTTTAGACCTTTTTCTTTTAGCCTTTTGAGACAGGGTCTCACTTTGTAGTTCAAGCTGGCTCTGAACTCACTATGTATCCCAGGCTAGCCTTGAACTCATAGCAATCCTCCTGGCTCTGCCTCCTGAGCACTGGGATTACAAGCATGAGCCACCATGCCTGGTATTGTGGCACATGATGCTGGGATTGAACTCAGGAACTTGCCTTTGCCAGGCAGATGCTGGAACCACTGAGCTAAATCTTCAGGTTTGTTTTCTTTCTTTCTTTCTTTTTTGAAACAGGGTCATGCTTTGTACTTCAGGCTCATCTTTTTTTTTTTTTCTTGAGACAAGGTCCTACTATGTAGTCCAGGCTGGCCTTGAACTTCTAGTGATTCTCCAGCCTCAGCCTCCTGAGTGCTGGGATTACAGGTATCCACTACCATGCCTACATAAATTTTGGTTTTAGCTGGCGTTGAGTTGGCTGGAGTTGGAGTTGGTGTTAAGGTGAAGAGTAAAGGCAGAGTATGTATGATAGATATTATGAAACAGATGATATTCAAAGGGAAAAGGGTAAGGGTAAGTAATGAGGGGAAAGATAAATATGATGTTAAAAAAAAGAAAGAAAACAAATGTATCTATGGGGTGTGGGTTTTGGGGCAGTTCCTGTGACTGTCAGGTTGGCGGGTGGGGATTGACCAGAGGATGAATGCTTTTGAGAATCTTTGGTAATTGAATGGATCAAAGGTCTACATATTAAAACAGAAACATTTAATCTGCTGGAAGAGAGAATAGGTAGAACTCTTGAAGACACTGGTATAGGCGAAGACTTAATGAACCAAATCCTGATTGTATAGGAACTCTCACAGAGAATCAGTAACTGGAATCTCATTAAAAAGCTTTTGCTCAGAGATAGGGGCCGGGGAATTAGCTCAGTGGTTCCAGCGCCTGTCTTGCAAGGGCAAGGACCCAGGTTCGATCCCTGGTAACCACATACAACAATACTGGGTGTGGAGACTCACGCCCAGCAGCAACCAGTACCACATGCCACAGTGCTGGGCGTGGTGGCTCATGGCTGTCATCCCAGCACTTGGGGGGCAGAGGCAGGCAGGTTGCTGTGATGTGAGTTTGAGGCTAAGCTCAAGGCCAGCCTGAACTACAAAGTGAGAGCCTGTCAAAAAACACCTAAAGAAAAAAAAAAGAAAAGCTTTTGCTCAGGAAAAGAAACCACCAACAGAGTGAAGAGACAACTCACAGTGTGGGAAAAAATTTTGCTAGCTATTCCTCAGACAAAGGAGTACTATCTAAAATATATAAAGAAGTTAAAAAAAAAATCAGACCCTCCCACCCAAGAACAGGCATCTGAAATGAACAGACATTGCACAGATGAAAAAGTAGGAACAACAAATAGATGTATGAAAAAAAGAAGTTCATTGTCATTGATCATTCGAGAGATGCAAATTAAAACAATGCTGAGATTCCCCCTCACTCCAGAAAGAATGGCTGCTGTCAAGAAATCAACCAATAACAAATGCTAGAGGGTCTGTGAGGAAAAAGGAACCCTTCTCCACTGTTGATAATGTAGACTGATGCAACCACTATGGAAGTCAGTGTGGAGATTCTTCAGAGAACTAAAATTAGGGGCTGGGGATTTATCTCAGTGGTTCCAGTCCCTGTCTTACAAGTGCAAGGTCCCAGGTTTGGTCCTTGGTAAGCACATACAACAATGCCGGGCTTGGTGGCTCATGCTTGTAATCCTAGCACTAGGGAGGCAGAGGCAGGAGGATTGCTGAGTTCAGGACCAGCCTGAACTAAAGCGAGACCCTGTCTCAAAAAAACTAACAAACAAAAAAAGAACTAAAACTAGAGCTTCCATTTGACCAGCTATTCCCCTTCTAGATATCTTTGTGAAAGAATGAAAAACATCATACTACAGTGAAATATGCACATCCCCCCCCTTTTTTTTTTTTCTTTTTTCCAATATTGAGGGAGGGCCTAAGTTGCCCAGGTTGGTCATGAATTTAAGATCCTTCTGTCTCAGCCTAAAAAGTCACTTTTTAAATGACTTTTATTAAAATAATAATTTATAAATAAAATTCACTAATTTAAAATAATTTGATGAATCTTGACAAATGTATGTAGTTTTAAAACTTATTTATTT
>PVIR01046699.1:0-10154 GCA_004026965.1 Petromus typicus
AGGCTGATGCTGAGTGAGGCGGAAAGTTCATACAGTACAAATTACAGACTGAAAACTTTCCTTGAATCAGATCTAGCCAGAGCCATGGACTCGGTAAAATCAGTCAAGGAAACAGAAACAAAATTGACAATGCTTTTAAGGCTAAATGACTCACTTTGATTGATTGGTTAGCTTCCTCCAAATAGAAAAATCTTTAGGTAATACTTCAACCAAACTCTTCTGGAAATACAAATTAATACTAGAATCAAATTTGTCTTTCAACAACAACAACAAAACTATTATATGAGACAATTCACTTTCTCCCAATTCCTCAAAACAGGATTCTGGAAAAAAACTTACTGCTTGAGAATGTTAACTTACAACTAATCCCAGCAAAATTCTGTAGGCAAAACTGGACTGAAAAGAATCGACCAGAGCATTATTATCTGGCATATGCTAACTGAAATTTTACAGCACACAATTGAAAAACAAAGTTGAAGTCCCAATGACTAAGTGCGTATTTGCTTTTGGTGAATAAATGAGAAGTTCCAATAATTTCTTATACCTTGACAGTGATCAAAAGGTTGGAAACAGGATTATATCAGATTAAAATCTTCTGTACAACAATGCAAACAACCACCCACATGAAAACTTACCAAATGGCAAAAATTGTGGCCAGCTTCACCCCTCAAAGGGATTAAAATTTAGAATAGAAAAAAAGCAGAAAATTTAGATGCTCAAAATGAAGACTCAAGGAGAAAAAAATACAAATGAGAAATAAGTATATGCAGCTCTTCTCAACAATAGGAAACAGAGATACAATCTTTCCAAACTCACTCTACGAGACTGTCATTATCTTGATACTGCAGCCAGATAAGGCTTCAACAAGAACAACACAGACAAAGCTGCCGGCCAAAATCCACCATAATTTCATGATGGACGTTGATGAGAATCGTAATGACATGGAACTATAGCATAAAATTATTTTGAAATCACAATATAAAAATACGTATCACAATTATCTTAACTATATAATGAATTATATATCCATGGGAAATATAAAAAATTTAAATCAGCATATTCAAATTTTAAACAGTTTATTTAGTGATCTTTAGCCCAGGTGTCTATAGTCGAATGGAAGCAGACTTCTCATGGGCGGTGGAAAGTCTCCCCAGGGGATTACATCTGGCCATGTCCCGACAGTTCCATCTGCTTCCACTAGGGGGCGGAAGTAGGCCGAGCCACGGCGAGGCCACATGCAAGTTCTTTCCCAGAGTTCTGGCTTCCAGGAAGGTGTGGAGGTCTAGCTTCTCCAGGGGACCCATTTGACTGCTGCTGGATAGGAGCAGAAGGAGCACGTGAATCTGGGAAGAGACGCTGATGATAATCAGGCTTCAGACACGGCAGAGACACAGAAGGGAAAGAAATCATTCGTGCAACAAAATCTTAAGTGAAATTTCCATCAGTCAAAATCACCTGCGTGGACCGTCATGTGTGATGGAAGCGAGTTCGGTTGCCCTGACACTGGCATTGGGGTCTCCACTTTACATCTAGCTCAGTCCTGCCTCGGCCAGTGCTGTCTGCTAGAGCAGGAGATACGCTCCTGCAGACGCTGCACCGGGGAAAGGGCCTAGCACGCCACAGAAGGGTGTCTCACAGCAGAAACAAGGACGTGGCTGAAACGAAGAGCCCAGGGATGACCGCGCTGGTGACGTGCGCTTTACAAAATGCCAGGGAACTACAAGGACAAACGCTTGACTGGGAGCCGTGGGAACAGGGGGAGGACTGTGCAGGTGTGTTCTCAAAGCTCCCCTAGTTCTCAGAGAGAGGGTTGAGAACAGGTCGACCGGAAGTCCAGATCCCAGGCACACAAACCAATGTATTTCATCTCCTTGCTCCAAACTCTGTGAGTTTTGGCCCTTCTGAAATTTGTAGTGATCCTCACTGCTTGTAAGTTCTTCACCAGTTTTCCAAAAACAGAACATATGGAGAAGAAAGACAGTGTCAGCCAGTGAGGATGAGGACGAAAGAGAAGATAAAGAGACTCGGAACTCTCCACATCTGCCGCTGACATATCCTGGCAGCCACGCTGAACTGATCCACAGTTATCACTGTCAAGACAAAGGCAAGGCATGTGTATATATAGTCTCCAAGTGCATTCTTCTATAATAAGTCCCAATGAAATAATACGTCTTAAACATGTGGCTTTGATGTTTCCAGGTAGATGTAGAGTTGTGTGAGTGCGAAGAGGATTCGACGCTCCGCGGTCACAACTAGCAGTAGTGTCGACTTCCGGCTCCCAGGGCCACTCTGGAGGCACAAACTTTCCCTTCCCTGTTCTCTCCCGAACAACTTGAATTATTCTGGAATTCTGTCATGTGCCAATACTGCACAGTTCAATCGGGAAAAGCAGCAAAGTTCCCCTTAATCTGTGTTCATAGAAAAACTCAGGCTACAGCACATACAAGTGCCCCCCACACAAACAGGCTTTCACCAGGTCGGTGCTACTTGCATAGCAAAAACAAAGAAAAAGATAAAGGTAGAGCTTCAGGGAACCTGTGACCCAGAACAAGTTTATGTGAATGTCTACATTGTTATTCAGGGTTAACATAAAGTCATCAGGGTTGTTGAGAGTAAGCATCCTGAATTGCAGAATGAATCCATCTCACTCCACAAAGAGTGGCTGCGATCACGAAATCAGCCTTCAACAAATGCAGGCGAGGCTGCAGAGAGAAAGGAACCCTTCTCCACCTCTGATGGGAATGTAGACTGGGGCAACCATTGTGGACACCAGTGTGGAGGTTCCTCAAAAATCTAGTACTCAAGGTCCCATCTGACCTAGCCATCACTCTGCTAGGTATATACACCAAAGAATTTAAAGATGCATATCACAGCAACATGTGTGCTCCTGTATTTATAGCAGCTCAGTTTGTGATAGCTAAATCTTGAAAACAACCCAAATGCCCGTCAGTGGCAACTAGATAAAGAAAATGTGTTTTTATATGAAATGGAGTATTGCTCTGCTATAAATGATAGATGTGAGTCATTTATACTCAAATGGATGTACCTCAAGGTCATACACATAAGTGAAATAAATAGGATGCAGATGTGTATGTACTATATCTTTTCTCTAATATGAACATGAAAAACTGAAGGCATAAATGAATGCCAAAATATATTCTAGATAATGTGAAATAGGATGAAAATGTGCAAAGGGGAAATATTGGGTAGGGGAAAGTAAAAAAGGGAAAGAAAAAAATTTATGGTAAAAAGAAGGAGACAAAGCTTGTATGTAGGGGATGGAGCTTATAGAGAGGGCAGAGAGAAGGGGAAAATGAGAATCTAGATGTGTCATGTATGGATACAAATTCTCAATGTTGAATGTGCCCGTAACATATGTATAAAACATACCATGACAATTAAAAATAAATAAATAGGAGACTGGATAAAAAAGCTGTGGTTCTTCTACAGAATGGAGTATTACTGTTCCATAAAAAATGATAAGTTTGAATCATTTATACTTAAATGGACATACCTTGAGGACATCCTTTTAAGTGAAAAAAATAGGTCAGAGATGTGTAAATATCGTATCTTTTCTCTGATATGAGAAAATGAAGATGTAAATGAGTCCTGGAATGTATGTTATATATTGTGAAACAGAAAATACTCAAAGTGAAATGGGGTGAAGGGGGAAAAATAATGAGATTATAACAAAAAAGAAAGAAAACAAAGTTCATGTATATAGGGGGTGGTAGGGTGGGTAGGGATATGGGAAAAAATGAGAATTAAGTTGTGTCCTATACTGGTACAAGTTCTCATTGTTGAGTGCAATCATGATGCGTATATGTGATGTCCCAATAAAGATTTTAATTTTAAAATAAATAAATAAATAAGTGACGTGATAGCAAGCTCCGGCCACAAGAGGGCAGTATCAGTCCAGAAACAAAGCACGCCTAACAATTACAGTAGTATTTGCTCTTCAGCCTCTGAAGATTTCTGGTTTATTCCAGTACTTAATGTTCATAATTCATAAAATATTCACTGAGGATGGTATACAGTCAAAAATATTAACTCCGTGAACAAGCCACTGGATGCAGATGATGAGGAGTTGGAGCTGTTGGACCTGGTTACTTGGGCCTGGGGGGTTCGGACTTCCTGGTCCTGGTTCCCCCACCGTCACCCCCACCCCCCAGCCCCCACCCCACTCCGGGGTCCGGGACCGCGCAGCCTGTGCTCTTGCGCCCCCTGGAGCCCATCGCGCGAAAGGACCCGGCGCCCCCAAGCCTTCCCAGGCGCCCCGGGCAAAGGCAGGCCATCAAGATGTCACTGGTCTTTTTATTCTTCAGAGCTTTTTTATATTTAGCTATTTATCTATGCTATAAGATAGACTGTTCCCTCTCGTTTTCTCGTTTGTCTTTTGACACTTGTGACAGTGTTTTTATATCACGTAACACCCGGACTTTGTGTTTCTCTTAGTCACAGTCGCGCTCGCAAACAGGTATATAGTCATTCAAATCTTTTTTTATTCTTATACATATAAAGTTTTATTTTTTACATTTCTACTGCTTTGAAAATTATTTTAAGTTCTGACACAATTATAATATTTTTCTAGTTAAATATTCAAAGTTCATTTGAAATAAGTATGTTTATTGACAGGAGCAGATAGCACTTTTATATTTTTTATGTCCCTGCATCCATTTCTGAATTTTCTTTATTCCACTTGTTTATATGTATGTATCTTTTATTTTTACTTCAAAGTAACACAAATAGCTACCAATAAAGAAAATATTTTTGAAAAATAATCTCACTTTTATAACAAAATAAAACTTCATAACAATTTAATGAGTCTTATTCATTAAGAATGTTATTAATTAAGAATAACATTAGTTAGCCGGGCGTGGTGGCTCACGCCTGTAATCCCAGCACTCGGGAGGCAGAGGCAGGAGGATTGCTGTGATGTGAGTTGGAGGCTGAGCTCAGGGCCAGCCTGAACCACAAAGCGAGACCCTGTCTCAAAAAACCTTAAAAAAAAAAAAAAAAAGAATAACATTAGTTAATATACTAGTTAAAAGAATGGCCAAAATGTTAGGAGTGCAAAGCACAAACAAAAAAGACTCTTATCAGATGAAACAATTTTTTATGCTGTGTGATGCTATATTTTTGAAGGTAACTGAGGTATACCTGACAAATAAGATTTACACACATTGAAGATGCATAGTATGCTATTCTGGCACATATACATTGTCAAGCAATTACCGTAACTGAGCTCATTAACTTCATCATGACAGGGGTACATTTTTCTGGAGAGAATAAAGATCTACACAGCAAATTTTAACTCCATTTCATCATGAACTGCAATAACCAGGCTGACTGCTAGATTTTCAGAACTGATTTGTCTTCACATTTCAGGTGCTTGCCTTTGACCCTCTTCCATCGCTCCCGTGGATCCCGGAAGCCGACCGTCCACTCCGCTTCTCTGAGTTAGACGGAGACGCCATGGACATCTCCACATACTTTAAATGGAGATACTTCACAATGTGCTTTATCATGTTAAAGAACACTTCTCACGGCGGTCACATGTTCTTGGAGGGTATTCATATATTTGCCAGTATATTTTCTACAGTATCAACTTTGGAATAAACTTAGTTTTATTCAAGAAAATAAACGACTTGCTCTTTTGTTTATGTGTGTGTGTTGGACTTGTGTTCAATTTCTCTTAATTCATATGAACCCAAAATGATTATCTTTCTGTTAATAACTGTTTCCATGCTGAAGTTTTCTCACATTGATTTTTCATAGACCTTGCCACACTTATTGCTACACAACAGGGGTCTTGTGTTTATTGTAAATGAAATCTTCCTAGCTGCTCATTTTGTATGCACATTGATTTGGGATGTTACATTTCTATTTCTTTTTCTTAATAAGCGTTTTTATTACTTGCATTCATTTGATCACTGATTTATTTGGATCTTCCAGGCATATTATTATTATGCCAGTTCATGTGCTAGCTCTATGCCTCTCTTCGATTTGTGATGCTTCTAGGTATTTACTTTTTCTGAATATTGCATTGGCCTATATTTCTAAAACCGTGTCTAAAAGTTATAAAAACAAGAAACTTTTTTGCCTTCTCCACGACCTTAATGTGAAATTCCTAAGTGTTTCCTCATTAAGTTAGAAAGGCAGAGATTTTAGGAATGGTCAGTTTATACTTTAGTGAATGTTTTTATTAGGAATGGGCATTGAATTTTGTCAAGGGAATTGAATAGTGAAGGAACTTATATAATTTCCTCATCAAGTGAAAAACATAAAACAGAATCTTAAAACTCTTGGTGATGAATATTATTTACTCTTAAACTCCATAGTAGAAGAGAGAACAAGGCAGTCAGAATATTTTAAAAATGACAGCAAAGGGCTTTCCTGAAGTGAAAAAGGTTGATCCACATTTTTAGGAAGACCAGAAAATCCTAAATGGGATTTTTAAAAAAGCCTGCTTCTAATGTGGTTATGAAATGGCAGAATTTCAAAAGAAATAGAGAATAAAAAATGGCAATATCAGAAGGGGTCTGTGTCACCAAGTGCAACACAGACGGACGGTTGTAGCTGAGAATCTTTTAATAAAGAGTTGGCTGTTAACCCCGTCATTAGCATGAAACTCTGGAATCCTTTCTGCATGTGCAACACAGTCCATTGCTGTTCATCTCTGGCATCACGTCCCTGAGAAACGTTTCTCCCCTGACATCGTCTAGAACCACAAGGCAAACCCTGACCCGACCAAAACGAAGCACTAGTTGAGTGAGGCCTTGATACAGAGCTGCAGGGTCCGTACAAAGGCGATAGAAGAGCTGAAAACTGCGGTCAAATGGAACATGGCTGATCTAGACAGAAAATATGGTTACTGCTTACACTAATCATGATATTCATTCACTAATGATTTAAATTATCCTCCCTGCTACATTCACTGTGCAGAATAAAAACTTGAGTAAATGACTAAGAAATAGCAGTTTGTTATATATCCCCCCTCACTTAATTTTCACCTCTTCTACCACAATACTCTTCTCTTTATTGCTTTGTGAAAGATATCAAAAATAAAGCCACAGATATTTTCATCTGCCTGAGGTAAGGTATCACAAACTCCAAAGGTTCTCTACAAACCAAAAGCTCCCTATACTATTAGACCTATACTAACGTCTAATCTTTCTGGAAAATTCTGTCTTAAAGTCATAAACAGATGCTAAATTAAAGGAGAAATATGAATGTATTAAGTATTTTTTAACTCACTGAAAAAAGTATGCATTTTGCTCTGGTTTTCTTAGGCCTTTTGTGCGTAAATATGCATACTGAACTGTCCCTGAAATGACATGGTTTAGGATAAGGGCTGGTTGTTTTCTCTGTCATTTCAAATACAGTCTCCACCAAATACCTTCAATTACTTGCGTGTTGCTCCCTTCCTACAGAAAACTCCTGACCTGTGCTGTCTCTGCTGCTATTTTCAATCATCTCTCGATTTGCTATCAAGTATCTTCACTGCTTTTCCATTTTTAAAACATTAGGTAACTGAACACCTAACAAACCATAAGTCACGATGCCACAACCTTGTTCGTAAGCACGAATTGAATTTTCTTTGGCATCCATTATATATTTCTATGTGTAACCTCAAACATCAGAATTTTTTGTCTCCCTGTGGAATATTGTAGGGACTTAGAACTTGGGAAATCCGAGTTGATATTCCTGTTGAAAGGCCTCCTGTGACAGCCACCAGCCTGTCCCTCTTCTCTGACCCACAGCTGTAATTAGGCACCAGAGCCCTCTCTCCTGAAAGCAAAGACAAAGACCTCTCCGCGGCCTTCATCTCAACATAGCCAACACTGAAGAGGTAGAACGTCACGGCACAACGAGCAGCATACCAAAGCTCTTTCCCCAGCCGAAACCATCGCCAGCAGCAGCTGATAATGCTGTTAAGTTCCCTAAAATACAAGGGAGAAAAGACAGCTTTCTAAATTTTTATATTTAAAAGGGCAACAGTCATGCAAAGGAGGCAAGTAACATTCTATGAAATGAAGTGGGTTCTTAAATAAAAAACAATGAGAAATCTTGTGGGTAAGAATCAGACGTCTATCAGCTTTACAATCAGATTGGTAGCTTTGGCTCTTTGAAGTGCAACACAGCTTGCATCTGAGAGACAGGGAATGAAATAAATGAAAGACAGCAAAAAACAACATTTAGAATTTCATATATTCTTGCCTTGGATATCAGGATCCATTTTCAAATTTTGTTAGGTTAACCAAAGAAATACACAAAAGAAATGCCAAATAAACAAATTAAAATGACATAAATCAAAAAGATCTCAACCCAGCGTCTTTCATGTTTGAATAAAAAAATCATTTTGCAGCTGGGGATTTAGCTCAGTGTTTCCGGCGTCTGCCTGGCAAGTGCAAGGTCCTGAGTTTGATCCTCAATATCACATGTCACAATGCCAGTGTGGTGGCTCACACCTGTAAACGCAGAACTCAGGAGGCAGAAGGAGGAGGACTGCTGTGAGTTTGAGGCTGGCCTGAGATACATAGTGAGTTTAGGGCCAGTCTGAACTAGAAAGAGGGACCCTCTCAAAGGAAGGAAGGAAGGAGGAAAGAAAGGCAGAAAGAAAGAAAAAGAGAAAGAAGGAAAGAAAGAAAGAAAGAAAGAAAGAAAGAAAGAAAGAAAGAAAGAGGGAAAGGCTGGGGAGTTAGCTCAGTGGTTCCAGCGCCTGTCTTGCAAGTGCAAGGGCTCGGGTTCAATTCCCCGGTAACCACATACCATACTGGGCGTGGAGACTCACACCCAGCAGCAACCAGTACCATATACCACAGTGCCGGGCGTGGTGGCTCATGCCTGTAATCCCAGCACTCAGAAGGCAGAGGCAGGAGGATTGCTGTGATGTGAGTTAGAGGCTGAGCTCAGAGTGAGGCTGAGCTCAGAGCCAGCCTGAACCACAAAGCGAGACCCTGTCTCAAAAAAAAAAAAAAAGAAAGAAAGAAAGAAGAAAAGTCTAAGAAGAAAATTTGAGAAGAAATGAGTCAAGGTAAAATTTTAAAATTTCATTTGCATTATCCTATATTAGTGATAAGTAAATTAGTCTAAAAGCAGAACAGTTATTAATAACACTAACAACAGTGAAGCTATGGAGTGAGAAGGAGCAAGTATCTCAAAGGATCACCGGGTGAGGGTAGCGTGAGGTGGAAGAAAGGTGGGTGACCACGGACTGTACACCGTGCGTGCACATGTGGAAAGGCCACAGCGAACCCCGATTTATACAGCTGGTGTATGTCAATGAAAGATAAAGCAGAGACTACAAACGTGTATTTTGACAAGTGAATATTCAATTACCAGTACATAATTCATTGTAAGTCAATAATTTTTAACATTGATGATTACTGTTTGATCAGAATTAGTAAACATTGACTGAAAATTATGATTTAATAGTCCATATCCTTCACTCACTAGACTGCTCCTCTTTTCTTCTAGTCAAGTGCTATTTGCTAATAAAATACACATCACCTACTTTTCCTTCATTATAACCTAGTGTCTGACAGCAGGCCACGTGCAAACTAAAGAGAGGCTCACAGATCGGCAGCCTCAGCTCCAGCTTCAGTTGGCGCCTGGCTGGGCCTCAGACGGCTGCCCACGGCAGGAACCAGGAGGGAGAGAGGCTGGGCAGCTGGGCCACCAGTGACCTGAGAACCTGCCCTGGCCTCGCCTCCCACCGCTCCACGGCACCTCCCGACCCTGCCACCCCGAGGACCAAACCTTCAACGCACTGACCTTTGGGGGACACTCGTGCAAGTCATGGCAACTGACTTGGGTAGTTCTTAAAGTTTGAGTGGGTCTACATTACAATGAAATTAAGAATGTTGAAGAAATTTCCCAATCTACAGAAATAATAGAAAGTCCCTTTGGGACCCAAAATGATTTGTACCACATGAGAAGACTGAGTCACCCGCGGCGCCCCTGAGGAGTCATGCGGGTCTGGCTCCGACTTCTGCTTTTCAGCCTTTGTGAACCTCACACAACCCAGGTCAGAGTCATCTTCCTCTAAGGAAGGAGATGGCATATTGTAGCATTCCAGAGACACGCTGCTCTCCTGATGCTCCCTCTGATGTTTAAATCTATTTCTCCTACGCTAGACGGCCTCCTAGACC
>PVIR01046700.1:0-10149 GCA_004026965.1 Petromus typicus
TTTTGAGATAGGATCTTGCTTTGTATTCAGGCTGGTCTGAACTCAGCCTCGAACTCAGCAATCCTCCTGTCTCTGCCTCTAGAGTGCTGGGATTATAGCCGTGAGCCACCACGCCCGGCATTGTGCTGTGTAGTACTGATTGCTGGTGGGTGTTTTATTTTTATTTTTTTTAATTGAAATCTTTGTTGGTACATTACATATATGCATCATGATTGCACTCCATAAGCTGGTGGGTGTTTTAAAGAGCTTAGAATGTAAATGGTCTCATCTAGAGTAGAATAACTAGAGAGAATCAGGATGGCTTTAGATAGTTCAAATATATATCAATCTTTTCAAAAGTTACTAATACTACTTGTGAGCACAGAAAACAGTAAAATGCTATAAAAACTTATACAGCAAATAGTAAAAGCTTTTCCCTAATCTTGTTTCCTAGTTTCAGTAGTTTGGGGTATTTGTTTCTATATGTTTTGTTTTTCTTCTTGATTTCTGGATAAAAAAACGGACATATTCCCTTGCTTCTGTTATAACTAAGCACATTGTTTATCACTGTCAGCAGAAAAAAACACCAATTTGCACCCTGAGACCATCAGTCAGTCTATCTAATCCTGATCCTTCAACTATTAAAACCTTGAATATTTCTATAAATCCTGGCAAATACAGCTTCATCCCTGCCTTTGGCAATGTCAAGGTCTAAACATACTTCCTTTGGGATACTATAAATTCTTGAAAAATATATTGTATTGTTTTCTGCACATACAGATTAATACAGAACTTCCTAGTAACCTTGGCAACTTTGCATTTTTTACCTTTAAATGTGTGTTTTGTGATTTTTTTTTAAAGGGCTAGTTGGCCTTTCGAGTGTTGGACTTTTCTTCTGTTTCTTTTCAAGTAAAATCTTTTTGTTTTCTAAATGTTTTGGCTTCTGCTCTGGTTTATATCTTTAAAAAAAAATATATATATATATATATATTAGTACTGGGAATCAAACTGAGGACCTTGTGCTTGCCAGGCAAGGTGCAGTGCCACTGGGCTACATCCTGAGCTAGTTTGGTTCTTAAATGTCCCTCCAAAGGCTGATGTGTTAAAAGTTTGGCCTGTAGCTCGTGGTACTATGGGGAGATGGTGGTGCCTTTACAAGTTGGAGAGTAGTATGAGTTTTTATTTTTTAGGGCATTGAGGGTGTGGCCTTGAAAGGGCTTTGAAATCCTGGTCTCTTCCTCTCTCCGTCTTCCCATAAGGTTAACATCCATTAACCTCCTTCGCCATGTTCTTCTGCCACCATCACGGTGTTTGGCCTCACCACAGGTCCAAAGCAAAACCATGGACTGAAGGCCAACCATGGACTGAAAACTTCAAAACTGCAAACCAAAATAAATCTTTTCTCTTGTGAAGTTGATTATCTCAGGGCTTTTTTTATGGTAATGAAAAAGCTGAACTTCTTTTATAGAAATGAGAGTTGACGGACTGTAATTGTTCCTTCGGCAGAATAACAATTGTGATGTATAATGTTTATTGAGCATTTGCTATGTGCCAGGCACCATGTTAAATACTTTGTAAGAATTTGCTCATTGGTCTTCACGACGGTCTCACAAGGAAGGTGGCTTATTTTCCACTTTACTAATAGCAGAACTAAGGCCCAAAGAAGTTAAAGCAAATCACCCAATGTCGCACAGCGAGTTGAGTAAGGCCCGTCTGTGTTTACTGATGTGTAAACATGTGAGTATGAGCATGCACAGACAGACATAGATAGATTCTTTGGTTTTGTTTATTTACTTTGTCCCCAAACTGTGGACAATATCAGACCACACTTGTTCTGAAACTTGCTGTCTTCCATTTATATTGGGTAGACTGATTCCAAGCTGATGTTTCTAAATATGTCTGATTCCTCACGTCCTTCTCTGTGTATGACTTAAAATGCTGAATCACACTGACAGACTTTTTTTTTTTTAGGTTTTTTGAGACAGGGTCTCACTTTGTAGTTCAGGCTGGCCCTGAGCTCAGCCTCCAACTCACATCACAGCAATCCTCCTGCCTCTGCCTCCCAAGTGCTGGGATTACAGCCGTGAGCCACCACGCCCAGCACTGTGGTATGTGGTACTGGTTGCTGCTGGGCATGAGCCTCCACGCCCAATATGGTATGTGGTTACTGGGGATTGAACCTGGGTCCTTGAGCTTGCGAGACAGGTGCCAGAATCATTGAGCTAAATCCCTGACCCACACTGACTGACTTTTTAGCACTGCATCATGACTGCATTCTTGTGTATGGGGGGGAACCTTAGCATATCAGGGCATAATCTTTCCTTTCTTACTTTTTAATTTTCAAATAGCTTCACATTTGCGAGTATTATATGTAAGTACTGCACTTACTGAGAGTATGTCGATTTAACTTGTTACATTGCACCAATGGGCATTTAGTTAAAATTCGTTACAATTATATATGATGATACAGTGGATTATTGATCCGTCCGTCGGTCTATCTACCTATCTATCTGTCTATCTATCAGTCTATCTGTATTTTTTTCCCCTGGTGCTGGGGATCAAGTCTAGGGCTTTACATATGACAGGCAAATGCTCTACCACTACCTACATCCTCAACCCTTAATATATCTCTTAGATATATTTGAGCAGATTCCTAGGAATGAGCCTGGGAGTTGAAGAGTCTATGAGTTTATATCTGGAGAACCAAATCGCCCTGCAAAATGATTACATGAGTCTATGCTTCTCCTAAGAGTATTTAAATATCTTCCCCCCATCCTTACCAATGCTGTATATTACCAATCTGTTTTTTCCTCATTCTGAAGGGTAAAAAAGAAACTAAAAACAACATTTCTTTAGCTAATGGCAAAGTCAAGCCATCTATTCATCTTTTAGATCTTGGTTCCTGTGGCACCTCAAAGAGACCCTTTCAGAACAACTAATTTGCTAACTAACACAGTGCTTAGACCCCAGGAGCTCAGTACACATCTATTGAGTGAATATATGAATGAATGTTTATTGATTGTATACATCTCCTCTTTATGAATTTCAGCTTGTATCCTTCGTATAGCTTTCAGCTGGCTTGTCTTATTGATTTGTGGGAACTTTTTATATACTATATGGATCAGTATTATGCAATAGAAACATAATGGGAGTCCATAGATAATTATAAACTCTTTGGTAGTCACATTTAAAAAGTAAGTGAATGAAATTAACTTTAATAATATATATTTTATTAAATCCAATATGTTCTAGATATTGTCATTAAAACTTTTTAAACCACTTTTCAAGTGCTGAATATGCAACTCTACTGAACAGCGTAACAGATAATACTCCTTAGTGAGATATTTATTTGGTAAAATTTTCTCCTGGTCGGTTGCTATTTTAAAAATATGATAATTACAACTTTGATTTTGATCTAGTGTAAGGCGCATAAGAAATCACAGACAGTACTCTGATGCCCTTCAGTCGGTACCCTAATGGTGACAACTTAGGTAACCACAGAATTTTGTCAAAACGTGGAAGTGATGTTGAGACAAACCAACTCAGACACAGACTTATTCAGATATCACCCATTTCACATGTGCTCTCTTCTGTGTGTTAACAGTTCTACAACGTGTTGTAGAACAGCAGTGAGGATACAGAACTGCTAATTATGACAAAGAAATGCCCACAGTTACTCAGCTACATCATAGTCTGGTTCCACACCCACTGACCTATCCCATTGTAACCCATCCTACCCTCTTCTATTCCATCCTATCCTTAGATAAGATCTCACTAAGTTGCACAGACAAGCCTTGGACTCTCATCCTCCTGCCTCAGCCTCCTGAGTAGCTGGATTAACAGGTGCAAGCTGCCACCTCTGGCTGCGCTGTGCCCTTTCACTGGCACTTGTGGGATTCTGTCATCGCCTAGCGTTCCTTTCTAAGCTGTGGAGTGCATAATTTCATCAAATCACTGCTTTTGAAGTGCTAAGTGGCCAGAGACTATCTTTCTTCCTCCCACAAAGTATATTAAAAAGAAGTCCCTTTAGCTTCATCTCAGCTTTTATTTTCCACTGGGATGAAAATGAACAGAACACAGAATGAGTGGGCCGCATCGCACAGTTTGTAACACACTCTCGAGTCCCCTGCCGCATCACTTTGCTTTTCCCCAAACCTTGAGCTCGTTTTTTGTAAAATGTCAGAGTCAGCACAAAACCTGGCAGGAGGCACCCTGGTTTTTGTCAGGGACTTTGAGGCAGTGAATGTCGTACTTCAACAAAAAAGTGTGCAAGGCCTCCCCTTTGGCAGTAACTCTCACAACACGGTAATCCTGGCATATGGTTATTTGTGGCTTATTTGTACACTTCTCCCCTGCACGGACACATGATACTCAAATCACAGAAGGAAAGTTGGTCAGGAGCCAGAAGGGAGGGTGACTTCCTATGACAAGGCTCAAGAAGGCTGAGGCAGCGAGTGACAAGACTGTCGCCTGCCGGGGCCTGCGGGGCCTCAGGGCCACCTGCAAGCCTGGCATCTATACCAAAGGAGCAGAGACCCAGTGACCCATAAATCCCGACAGACTGGGTCTGATGTCCCAGGACTTTGCGATACTTCAAACCAAATGATAAAGCTACTCCACTGTTGTAAGTGAGGCAAACACCTTCTCTCTTACTTCCGGTCTTTCGAATATGAGCTGCGTCCACCTGATTCCCCACTTGGGATGGCATCACTACGGGGTTGTTGCCAGTGTGAACTGAGGATGAGGATCTCCAAAGTTATAGCTTTACAGTCCCCTTTGTTGCTGGTTCCTAAACCTTGCTGCCCTTTAGAACTACCTGGGGGAGCTGATTTAAAATATTCCTACATGTGAGCTCCATTCTAGACCACCCGAAGCAGGATCTTTGAGGTAGGATCTAGATTATTTTTAAAATGACTTTCCTAGGCCATGCTAAGGGGGCAGTTAGGGTAGAGAAACACTGCCCTACGTGGATATTCATTCATTCACTCATTCATTCATTCATTCATTCAAAAAACAATTTTCTGAGCGCCACTTTTATACCAGGCACTTCTCCCAGCCCTATGGATCTTACATTCTTGTGGAGACTGACCATAAATAAACAAAATGAAAACGAACATGATTACAGAGGATCACTGAGGCGAGGACACTGCAGTGGAGGAAGGGAGCTCAGCAGGCTGAGAGCTGAGAAGAGGCCGAGCCTGAGGAGAGCCAGGGAAGATGGCCGGCAGGAAGCACAGCAAGTACAGAGAGCTGGAGGTGAAAAACAGCTAGAGGTGGAAAGTCCAGTGTGGCTGAAATGTAGGCATAAATAGGATTGTTAGTATTTTTTGAGTACCCACTCCTTGCCAGGCCCCGTACTAACCACTTTATGTATGACATATAATTGAATCCTTATCATTGCCCTTTTGGCCACTGAATCCTCTTCTTGCACTGTGCAATACAGAAGGCACATTGCTGGGGCCTGTGGCAGGTGACGAGAGAAGCCTGAATAACCAGTAATCTCATAGTGTGAAATCACTTTTCTGGGAAGTTCCTAATTTTGTTAACACCCCCCATGAGAATAAAGCCCGTCACGTGGGTGGGCGGATGTGTGTGGGACCCAGGGCAGCCTCAGGCCCAAACCTTCTCTTGGCTCCTCTGTCCTTGGAGAGATGCCCGTTCTCAGTCATGGGCCTCATGCCTCGGGCCCGCTGCTCACCGCCTCCCTGTTCCTGCCCTCTGTCTTGGTCTTCTTCTTGCGCCACACCATTTCCTCCACTTGGCACCTACTTCCCTCCATTTCATGTGGCCGATGCCTGCTTAAGTCTTCCCAACTCAGCTCACACATCTTCAGTGGCTCCAGCTTAAGGAGGTCCCCTGACTGTAGTCAGTGGCTCTGCATCGGTGCCTACTTGTTCCCTTTGTGACTCTCCCTGCAGGTCACAGTCGCCTTATTCAGCTGGTGTTTATCTCGAGTGTCTTTTCTGTTCTTGACTGGACACTCCACGAAGCACTATTTCCAGGATCTGAGGGATGTCCGACATTATAGTCCCTTGTGCATATTTTTAATGTAAAATACAATACTCACATGGCTAGGTTTTTCTTTTTTCATCCTGTCATGCTTTGCTTGAAAATAACTTTCTTATGCACAAATATCTAACCATTTGGACAGTTGGATGGTTGCTCGTATGGAAAGAAGTCTTGGTTGATCCAATAGATGAAGTTCTATTTCTGTGATTCTAAAGCAATTAATTCTGCCAGTTATCTGAATTGGTTTTTTATTTTTTTTGTCCTTCATGCTACTAAAATCAGTCTATCTAGAGACCCAGAAGATTTTCAGTTTTCACTTGATTTTGTGCGAGATTCTTAAGAGACAGGCCTTCACTTGAATCTAATGTTTCTTAAAGGTAAGGACTACTTGTAGCTTGTAGTTCTTGTAGAAAGTGGAGAATCCTCTCTGAGACTGAGGTTTGGGGACTATCACCTCACACTGCCTTGCACAGGAAGTTCTGGGTCTCGTTTTGGAAGGCGTCGTACAATGGAGCTCTAAGCTAGTCTGTCTGGGCTCCATCCAGGCCTGCTAGCTACTTGTGAAATCCGGAGCAAGTGACGTAACTTCTGTGTGTGTCTGTCCCTGCTTTCATAGATGGGGGTGGGGGTAAAGAAAAGTGCCTGCTTCATGGAATTTCCAGGCTGATGGGATGAATGGAGACACCGAAAGCTCTTAGCACAGTGCCTGGCATAGCCTAACATTCAATAAATAGAAGCTATTTTCTGTTTGCAGCCACGAGAAAGGAGACAGTAGTCTAGTGGAACACTTCCCAGGCCACTAAAACATTGCAAACCACTTTCTCTATTCATTTATTCATTCATTAAAAACCATATTAAGGGCCGGGGATTTAGCTCAGTGGTTCCAGCGCCTGTCTTGCAAGCGCAAGGGCCCGGGTTGATCCCCAGTTACCACATAACAATACTGGGTGTGGAGATTCACTCCAGCAGCAATCAGTACCACATACCACAGTGCCGGGTGTGGTGGCTCACGCCTGTAATCCCAGCACTCGGGAGGCACAGGCAGGAGGATTGTTCTGATGTGAGTTGGAGGCTGAGCTCAGGGCCAGCCTGAACTACAAAGCGAGACCCTGTCTCAAAAAAAAAAAAAAAACACCAAAAACATATTAAGCTATTAACGTATACTAAGTGCTGTTCCGAGTAGTGGGGATACCTGTCAGGTATGAAGCCGGCACACGAGGTCCCTGCTCTCTAAGAGTTGAAGGAGCCATGAAACGGTCACTAATACACATCGCTGACAGTAGAAGGGCAGCATGGTGATGAGCTCCTGCAGTCTCAGCTGCCCAAGAGGCTGAGACAAAGTGACGAAGCCTAGAAGCATGATAAGTTCCAGAGCCCAAGACAGTGAGACCCTGTCTCAAAAACTGTGGCGGGGCTAGCTCAGTGGCAGAGGGCTTGCCTACCATGTGTGCTTTCCATCCCCAGCATCAGAGAAATTAAAAAACTTCCCCAGGGAGAGAAGCACAATGGCGGGCTTTTTGTTTGGTTTTGTTTGCAGTGGAGGACTTGATGGACTGCTTGGCCTCCATTTTATGGTTGGGATTACTTATGATTTTCTTTGAAATGGAAATTCTCCTGATCCTACAACCTACCACCAACATCTGTGTACTTGTATGTGTATGTCAATGGCACTATGCCTCATTTTATTACCAACTATGTTAGAAAGTACATATATGGATTTTTAATATAGTAGTAGATGAACCCAAAAGACAATAAGATTTGTGGTGATTGCTGTGAGACTTAATATTCTCCTTCGTAAAGTAGGGATAATACTACCTATGGTACAGGTTGGGTGTGAGGCTTAAATGAGACAATGGTGTCAAAGAATTTCCTTTGTTCCATTTAATTTTGAAAACAGTACCAAGAGTCTGGCATTAATATTTTCAATATATAGGTGGGAGAATAGCCTCAAAGTAGGGACAGGGACACAGCTAATGGTGAAATGCTAGAGTTGAGTTCTGAGCCAGAAGTAACATGTCTTCTGCTTTGCATACGTCCCCAGGCCAGGATTCGGTTGGAGACCAAAGGAGAGAGATGTCACAAGCAAAAACAGGAGGAACTGTTTTACAAAATGTCTGCAGTGAGCAGACAGAGCTCTCCAACATGAATCCAAACCCAGGGAGATAAGCACACTCAGAAAACCACAGATAGGGAGAAGGTTGTCTGCTAATCACATGTCTGGTAAGGGACGTAAATCCAGGATATATAAAGAAACTTTACAATTCAACAAGGAACAGAATTAAAAGTGGCCCAAGGACTAAACAGGCATATCTTTGAAGAAGATATAAAAATGGCCAAAAACCACATGAAAAGAGGCTTAATATTATTAGTCATGAGGGAAATGAATATCAAAACTTTAGAAGCCAGCTCTGCACCCTCATTTGCGTAGCTGGGAAAAAAACTATAGATAATAGCATGTCATTGAGACCCCTGAAAAACTGGAGCCCTTGTGCAGTACTCATGGAGTGTAGGGTGGTAAAGTCACTTTCTAAACAGTCTAGAAGTTCCTCAAAAATTAAAGAAAGCTGCTGTGGTGGTGTAGGTCTGTCAACCAGCTATGCCGGAGGCTGAACAGGAGGATTTCAAGTTTGAGTACAGCTCGGGCAACTGAGCAAGACCCTGTCTCTAAACAAAAATAAGAAAAACACAAGAGATATTGTGCAGCACTTCCTGAGTTCAGCCCCCTACTGCTAAAAACAAAACAAAGCAAAACAAAAACTTCAAATACTCATATATGAATGTTCAAAGCAGCTGTGTTTAAAAGAGGTGTATGAATGGAAAACAAACTGGCCTACTCATATGATAATAAAATAAAATAAAAATTCACTTTAGAAAGGGAAGTATCAATACATATTACAGTATGGATAGACCTTGAATATATTATACAAAATGAAAGAGACCAGACATGAAATATACAGTGTATGATTCGATTGATATGAAATATGAAGAATGGGCAAAACCATCGAGACGGAAAGTAAATTTATAGTTGCTGAGGAGTACTGGGAATGAAGTGACAGACAATATACATGGAGTTCACTTTGGGGGTGATGGTAATTTATTGGATTAGACAGTAGTGATTGTTGCATAGCCTTCTGGACATTCCATTATTATCATTACTGTTCACTGTGAGGACCTGAGGGCCAGGGACAGAGCTTCTGCTCATCGAGGGGTGCAGGAGACGATGGTGGTTCTCAGAGACTTTGGTGATTCCTGAGACAGAGAGAGTGGCAGGGCTGAGAAGCAGCCTGGGAACAAATGCCCGCTGGAAGCAGCATTCAGACCAACATTTGGCACCAGGACTTGTAGGTGCACTTAAGAAATACCTGCTAACAGAAGAGATAGGAGTTCTGCAGGGAGTTGATCTGGCCAAGAACTGGCCAGACCCAGGGTAACTCCGGACAGTGTAATCCCCACTTCAACTCACAGATCGCCACTGCCTGGGGAAGCTGAGGTCCAGGCAGTCTGCTTCAACAATGACCAAATTAGCTTAAAGCACTGGTCCAGCTTGGAACGAGGGTTGAAGTAAGGGCAGGTCACGAACTGGTACTAAATGTGAGGCCCGGGCAGAGGAAGGTCTGTGAGCGGAGGGGTCAGCGCTCTGCTATGTGCCTGTCTCAAGGTTGCTTCGTAGGGAAGTGAGACCCACTTTAAGTGGGTGACAAATGCACAGCTGGGTTCTCACCCTCCAGCCTTTGCTAGCCACCTTTTCTAAAGTGGAATCTCTTCTCTACCCCACTCCCCTGACCCCGATTTTTCTCTCTCACACCCCCTTCCGTTCTCTTGGCAGTGCCCATCATATTCTGAAAGGATCCTATTTACTTTCTAACCTGCTTATGGTCTGCAGACATTTTGGAATATTTTCAGCCTCTTCCTCACGTATGTTCGTACAAAGTGAGTGCTATTTATGTGTATGGGGACACTTTTAATAGATGGAGGATATCCACTTTCACTGCTGTTCAGTTCTTTATTGTTTCTTCCATTTGATCGTTGACCCTAAATATTTCCCTACATCACGTAATTCTTCAAAAGTTATGTAATTTTAAGGCCAGGAATGTAGTCAAAGTGTAAGGTCTGGCAAGTGTAAGGTCTTGAGTTTGATCCCTGGTTCCACCAAAAAAAAAA
>PVIR01046701.1:0-10150 GCA_004026965.1 Petromus typicus
AGCCATTTTTATAAGGGCAAGTTCAATGGTGAATCCAAATAAACATACCGGTTTCCAGTAAGAACTGTGTTCCATAGCAAATATGGTAAAAGTTTATTTTTAATAACAAAGGTAATCTAAAGTCATAAGAATATATGATCACTAACTTCTGCCAACCCTACCATGCTGCTACAGGTGCTACTTATAAATGCAGTGAATAAGAAGCAAAGTTTCCCATTTCTGTACTACCCTTCCAATGCCAAACAGATGCCGAATCAAATCCAAGGTTATCTTAATTTAAAATAATTTTTTAAGCATAGAAAAATTTTGTCATCCAAATAATTATACACACAGAGTCTGGGGATTAAAATAATTCAAAGCAAATAAATTTTGATTTTAGACTGTTTTATATGTCATATGCCACTTATAAATTCTAGTCAACTACAGAAATAGAGATTTACTGGATAAATTGGTTTTTAAAACGAATCTTTGGAAACCCGGCACCCGTGGAAGGGCTTGGCTCATGTAGTCTCCTGTACACTGCTTCATTCTGGGGCTTAGGAGCTGATCCCTACTTGCTATTTTGAGGCAGCAACTTGAATCTAAGTGGTCCCTAGTAGTTATTGGAAAGCTAAACGAAAATTTTCTACTTTATTAGATGGCCAGAGTAGACATTCTGGCCATGAAGATGAAAGAAAAAAAGAAAAAGAAAACAGTTACAGCAACTTGCTTTGCCAGAGAAGAGCCTGGAAAAACTAGCACCACAGATGATGCACAAAGACAGAACGCAGTGGCTCTCCTTGTTTGCCTTTGTATAATGCAAACCCACTAACTCCATCTGCATCCCTAGAGACAGACAAACCAAACCAAGACCGAACTCCAGTTGCTGGCTCTGCAGCCTAATCTTTATGGAATCAGAAGAGAACTGAACTCTTTACTCTAAATAGTTTATTTTCAGGGCTATAGTATGACTATATATGGTGATTACTCATTTGCTTTGGAGAAAATTATAACCAAGACAACCCAAAACAAACAACTGGTTTACAACACTATGAGAGTCAAGATATTATTATAGTAAATGTTGCAGATGGTGACTAGTTAAGCCTTGAACAACAACCACATGGCCTTTCATGAATGTTGCAGAAGAGGCTGGACTTTCCAATTAGCGGGATGCTAACTGTTCAGTGAGCAAAGTGTGAGTTCTCCCATGTACGGTGTAATGCGAGAACTAACTGTGTGTCTAACACTCAAAAGACAAAGCTCAGTTAAATAGAGTAACGTCAATATATGACAAATTTAAATTGAAAATTCAAATAGCTGATGGATGGTGCACATCTGATAGAATATTCACATATACAATGTCTGATGCTTTATTCTTAACAGGAATCAGAGATATGGGATGTTTTTACTCAACATGCATAAAATATGTATTTTGCATTATAAATCTATTTAAAAGAACAGGTTCTGATGTTTATGTATTTATGTATTACATATTTGTTACTTCCTAGAAGCAAATAGCATTCCTTATCCTGGTACATTATTTTTCAGCTACAGTACTAAGTGAACTTTTTCTTAGTTGGGATAGAATCACGCAGTCTTAAATCACCAAAGAGGCTGTATTTTTTATAGTATCAATTGAACTATGAAAAAAATCCCATTTATAATTAGAAATTTCTTGAAGGCAAATGTTTTGAATATCCAGCTGAAGTGGATTCCATGTCAAACTGTTAAATATATTGTATACAATCTGTATATATACTATATATAATAGTATATAACATGTGGAAGGCACAGTCAGATAATATAGTTCTGCGTACTGTTCTTGTAACATTAGACCTTTTTAATAAATAATTCTGTTTTTATTGACTTTTATCTTCTCTCCTGTCAACTACATGTATGGTAATTTCAAGCAGAGCAGAGGATGTGTGTGATTATGGTAGTGTTTTGAAAAATATCATTTTGTTAGGAGCCTGAAAGCTGTCAGAATCTGTTACTCAAAAATCTCCACACATATCCTATGGTAGCTGCAACTTGAAAATCTGAAGTTAAGGCAAAAAACAAAGCAAGAAAAGAAACAATTACGGAGGGGATAAGTACACATACAACACGTTGTAACTGGGCTGTAATCTGTAAGGCTCACTGCCAGGCAGCTCTGGACCATTAGTACATGCATGACGGTCCCTTTGAGAAGCCTGGGATGGTCTCATCAGGTGATCCCAACTCGTGATTCTGTTCTCAGAAAAGTTAACTTCATTAAATCAGTGTCACAGAGAATTTGTTAAATGCATGCTTCGTTTTAGTTAGCACTAGTCAGTACCAGTCTACTCCAAATACAGTTTTTATGGGCAGTTACTTATTCTTTTCTACTCCTGTAGGACCACACAGTACAATACATTTCTACCATACCAGGAATCACATTATGTTATAATTATTTGATATAAACATTTCTCCTCCACTGTCCAGACTCTAAGATCATGCAGTGGAGACTGAATTATTTTCAACTTTGTGTTTGTCTCACCACAGGTGAGTATTATAATTAGCACATATCATGTGAGCAATAAATCAGATTCAATGGCAGCCTTATAATTTCCTGTACACCAAGCTTCTCAAATCTGGGTGTTTGTCTAAAAGTTACCTAAGAGTCCACAGCTTTGAGTTCTGATTTAGTATTTGAGAGACTAGGGAACCTACATTTTCAAAATCTTTTTAAACAAAAGCTAATAAAACTCTACTAGAATAAATTCGGGCAATATTTTAGTAAAGCCGTTATATGAATTTATTTCATTGTCCTAACAGTCCTACACTCAAGGGTTCGTATCTCAGATAAAGTAGCAAAAATGTGAAATGTTAAATGAGTACACAAGCTGCAAATGAGTAGACATATGTTTTTTGTATACGTAGCAGGAAAACACACACACATGTTGATAAGATTTTTGAGAAGAAATAATAGAAGAGCTGACTAAAATCCAGTAGAAATGGTCACCTACTGAGGAAGAAGAGAGGGCATATGAGAACAAACAGAAGCAAGCTCTTTCTCAGCATCTTTGCTTCATAGATTCTTTGAATCCATATAAAGGTTTTAGTAATAATTTTAAAGTTAAAAGGAAAAATTAAGCAACCTCCAAGAAACAGAGTAAATGATAGAAAAAGGAAGCATGTTTCAAGGAAGCATGGAGGTTGCTTAATTTTGAATTAGCCAAATGTAAAAATACAAATGTTGAAAGTATTAAAAAGAGCATATTTTAAGTGATGCATATATACATTTTAAGTGAAATGAAAACCCCTCACCATTATGTCAGTTAGAATTTATAATTTGTTTAACCATTTTATTTAGAACTTTTCTCATTCTGTTCACTGAAAAGATCTATAAGAATAGTGAACATTTCTAATGCAAAACTAATGCAATGAATACACAAATAATTCAAAGACTATGGTATTCAATTCCATGTACCTAAAGAATCAGGACTTTCATGGTGAAATGATTAAGGCTGCAGCTAAGAAGCACTTATATACCAAGACTATTGCGATCATGACAAAAAGACAACCTAAAGACTCCCTCTGGCAAGGTGGGACAACAACTTCAAAAAGAAAAATGGCCACCGTGGTTGGAAATATGTGGGTTATCTAAAGCTCAGATATTCATACTATGACCTGCACAAATTATTTGCCTGCTTTGTTGGTCTAGAAGTGTCCCTTCTGAGAACTGTCACAGAATAGAAAAGAATTAAAAACTTATCCTGCCTTTTCTGTAAGAATTATGTTTCAGGATAACCAAATAGTTGATGAAAGACACTACTATTTTCCACTTTACAGAAAATCTCAGTAAATCAGTAAGTTATTTAGAAAATGACTTTCAGATATTACAACTAGTAGGTAAAAGTCTGGTTAAGAACATGATGGCTGCCACCATCTGAACGCACTGATCTTAACATCACTGAAAGAGATATATGGAACATATTTATCTTAATATGATAAAATGGGACATATATAAATAACTACCTCTTTAATATTCTTCCAAAAAGTAATATGAACTTAATCAAAATCCTCTCATTGATATATTCCAAGAACGCTGAAGGAAAAAAAGAACATTTTAGTGGTACTGAAAGACAGGAATCAGGTAAATTCTTATTGTGATATATCCTACAGGATTAAAACCTATTTTCTTTCACAAATAAACGGCACACAGATGAAAAGTGGACAATTATTACCACATTTTCAATACCTGAAAAACTTCTTTGGGGTCTGATTCAAACCCAACTGTAAAAAGATGCTTTTGAAACTACTGGGCAGTTTTGAAAGTGGACTTAATATTAAATAAAAGAGTGAATGGTAGCAGTACTAACAATTTTTTATGGTACGGACAGGACATGTTTGTGGCATAATGAAACACGTTCACTTTTGGGTTGTTGGTACATATATAGAACACACTCTAATTCTTTTTATATCCCTCTTCTTTTTCCTCCCTCCTCCTCTACATCTCTTGATCCCTTTCTCATTTACAAAAGATCTATTTCATACTCTGTATAGTCTTTATCAGGTTGAGAAATATAAGCAGATGAAATAATCTGATTTGGAATTTCTCTTAAATAGCTCCAGCAAAAAAATTTATGAAGAGATCTACACCAACTAACCCAATTTTTAAAATTTTATGTTTTTAATAAAGTAAACTTTTGTATCTGAAAATAACATCATTTTGAAATGTTTCATTTTCTAACAGTTATGTAATAGTAATAATACTGAGTTATATTTTTGTGAAATGTACTGTTAATGATTTAGACCTGTACAAGAAGAAATAACATAGTAGGGTGTAAACATATGAATCAAGATAAAATTCACTAACTAGCTGATGATTCTCACCATAAAAAAGAAAAATCAAACTGCAGTTTTAATAAATTATCAATGATTGTTTACAAGGCCATTTCCTCCTGACCTGAATGCCAGAGTATGATAAAAGAACTTAGCCAGGCATGGTGGCTCATATCTATAATCCTAGCACTCAGGAGGCAGAGGCAGGAAGATTGCCCGGAGTTTGAGGCTCACTTGGGGTAGATAGTAAGTTCAGGGCCAGCTTGAACTACAAAGCAAGACTCTGTCTCAAAAAAAAAAAAAAAAAAAAAAAAGAATTTACCACATCGTATGGTGACTCCAGCATTCACAAATATTCAGAAATGGCCAATTTCCTGTCATGAGAGCTTCAACTTTTTTCTAGAACCCAAATCTTTATTGGTACATTATGAATATACATCATCATCACATTCAACATTGAGAGTTTGTACCAGAATATGACATGAACTGATTCCCATTTTTCCCCTTTCCTCCCATCCTATAACCCTGCACCCCCTATGTACATAAGTTTTGTTTCCTTTTTTCATTACTATCATATTATTTTTCCCCTCATTATTTACTCCTACACCCTCTTTCCTTTTAAATATTTTCTATTTCACAATATCAACTACATATACTAGAACAATCATTAATTAAGCCTACATCAGTTACCAAAAATTCCAACACTTGGCCTAACATCTGGATCCACCTTTCACAATCTGTGCAAAGGTGTATAGTGACCTCTCATGAGAACTAACACTGCTTAAAAAGAACAGATCCCAATAGATTAAAAATATCCCATGACACCTTCATGGCAGGAAGTGCTTCACTGAACTTCATTCCTCCTCTCCTGGGAATATGACCAAATGTAGATGTACCACAGCTCAGCTGCTCTTGGACTTGGCAGAGACAAAAAGCTAAGTCTTAGCTGATTACACATGATTTAAGTATCGCATCCTATCTAATAATATCAAAATATAACCTGGAATTTGCTATTGATAAATAGCATTTTTGTTGCTAAAGGATGGGTTCTTGCAGATTATTCTAAGAATAAAGCGAAAATATTGGGAAAAAAACTCTAAAAGTTAAACACTGTACATAATAATCAGTGGTTTCTGTAAAAAACAGACTTCTCCCAAACTCCTTTGTCCCCTCTATCCCTCTCAGACTTGAGATGCTCGTTTTACGGTGGTTGCCACCATGCTGACTGAATTCTACCACATGAGAACAAACGATAGCTTGACCTGGAGCGCGAGGCCTTGCACTTTGGCAGCCATTTTAAAAATCAGGCAAATCAAGCAAGTTCTCAGCGCTCTGATCTCTCTCACAACTTCTTTATTCAGTTACAAAGTCATAGTGCAAGATATAGGATTTGACCGTACAGTTGGCTCCTAAAACTACTGAATGATATTAAAGTACACAAAGCTAATACTTTGATGGGTAAACATTAATCAGTAGGAAATATAAGAGAAAGATACATAAAAATAAATGTGCTCCCTTCTTTTCTCCAAAGCAGTCTATATTTACATGGGTCATGTGAGCATCTAGAGGCTTTGAGTAAAAATATCCTTTATATTAAAACTTAACATAAAACATTAGAAACAACACATATCATTGCAGTGCCTTGTTTCCGTTCTTTCTGACCTCACTTCCTTCTTCCTGTAGTCATCCTGCCCCAACCTTCCTTTGCTGGGAAACCTGAGCTGAAGCAGCCCCTTCTATCCATTGGAGCTAACTATGGTTTCCTGAGAAATAGTTAATTCAAGATATGGGACCATAATTGTACAAGATAAGAGTGTACCATCTAGCAGCATCAGAAAACAAGAAAGTTAAATAGATAAACAGAGCATGGATAAAATGAAACCTATCTTGAAGTGTTCTCTATGGCTCATGGAAATTAAGTAGAGGATTTGTAAAAGTCACCACTTCTAAATCCCTAATTAAATATTGATTCAGGTAATTTTTATCAATGGCTGCTGAGAAAAATCTTTATTAAAGTGACTGGTGAAGAATCTGACATTGGGTTATCTGAATTTACTAATAATTTTAGCAGAACTAAAAGTGGAAAAATCACATATTATTGACAAACTGATAAGACAAAATATTAAGTATGTAGTACCACTGAAATGTATTCTTGATAAAAAGCTAAAGCCTGCTGTAATTAATTTGTGTCTATCAGGTATAGATAACATAGAAATATAAATTTCTCATGGTCTCCTATATTTCAATTGACCAAATCCAGAGTATATGACATTCTTCAGGATAATGACATGACTCATTTTATCATAACAAAAAAAGGATAATAGAAAGGAGGAGAATTGCTTGAATTCAAATTCAAGTAAGTCATTGATTATATTTTTAAATGATCAAGGAAACTTATACATGGGCTAAGTAGATAATCCACTACTTAGACTTGAGATGCTTGTTTTACCTTAGCTGTGACATGCACTATGTTTATTTTACATAATTGGATTCTTAAAGACATAAAAATAAGGACATGGTGGCAAACACCTGTAATCCCAGAACTATAGGAGGCTAAGAGGATTTAAAGTTCAAGCTAATCTAAGCAATTTGAGAGTAATCCAGACCCTCCCTTAAAACTTAAAAAATTAAAAAACAATTTGGAATATAGTTCAATATGAAAGATCTAGTTTTAATCACCAATATCAAAACGTACACACATAATGACATGATAATAGGCATTTACTAAAGCATTGCAAAGATAAAACAAGAGAAAAATTAGAGGAACAGACAAGCAGGCATGACAAAATATTGATACCTGAATGTAGGGTGTAAATATAAGCAGACATCACATATTTTTCTCCAATTTTGTTTATGTGGGGGTTTTTACAATGAAACTTTTAAACTAATTACCACAATTGAGACAAAAGGCAAGACACAAAATAATCTCCTGACATATATTTTGAAGAAAAGCAATATAATTTGAGACAAACTTTACATATATTAGATCTGTAATTTATATTTTAAACATTTTGTCCTGACTTCAGTATGGTTTTAATTTGTGATTATGTTAAAGTTGTAAAATATATATTTAAAATAGTATTCAAACATTCTAAATCAAAATTTTAACCTAAATTTAAAACCATTTTCCAGTATCTGCTAAAAATAGATGAGCTCTACAAAGAGAGGCTCTATCTCAAAAAAAAAGAAAAAAAAATTATCTGTTCAATGGCAAAATGAAATTTTAGTTTCAAAGTGATGCAAATAAGCCCTTCTCTTTGAAACTTTTTTCTTAATTTGTAGAACTGTTTTGACATTATTTTTCTCCTGCTCCTGTCACATGCTCTCAGCCATCTTCTAGGCTCCACTTTTTCTGCCGTTTCCCAGAGTTTCTTTTTTACTCTTCCTCTCTTGTCATGTACCCACTCTCACTAGAGAGTCTTTCCCTAGAAGGCTCCAAGTGCTTCTAGATCCTTCTGACTAGATCTTGATGCTTCAACCTCCACCTCTCAGTCTTGTCTCTCCACTGAGTTCCAGGGTAACTTTTCAGACCATCCCATCCACCTGAACTTGACTATCTCAATAACTCATCAGTTGGAAATGCTCCAGTATCTTCTTGTAAGTTTCACATTTCAGCATTCTTAATTTTAAATTGTTTTTCCAGTCAAGAACTTAGATTACTTTCTACATACAATGACAGTATCATGCTCTACTAATTCTTTTTCCTTAATGAGTTTTCAGGCTGTCATTTCCCATAGTTGAGTCTTGTTTTCAAGTATCTCTTGAATGGCCTCTCTTCCACTCAAATTCCTCTAATGCCAGGGTGGAACCTGCTATCCACCCGGTACTTTAATAAAAACAAACCTAGCATAAGATAAGTGACAGCACCAGTACTGGTTTGGGCAAAGCTCATACTGAGCAGCTGCACCCCAGCTGAACAGCACTTCTGTATTCCATATTGACTTCTCACAAGACTCTTCTGCATCATTCAGGCCTGGAATCTGCATGTAAGCTATGAGGTATTAGGTAACACTGGGACTGAGACTGGGCAAGGCCAGAGCTGAGCAGCTATACCTTAGCAGAACAGCACTTACATACTGACTTCTCACAAGAGTGTGGCACAAGATTCCAGCCTGGAATCTGCATCTAAACAGTAAGTGCTGGTGTTGTGCTGGGACTTATAGGTCACGGATATCAGGAAGATGACCAAGAAAAAAATCATGTCTGAAGCATTCTACATATTAACAATAAAGATATCTACAATAAACAGTTTATAGACATTAACCCAGAAATTAAACCAAAAACACTAAAAATAGAAAAAATGAGAAAAAAACACAAATAAGATTCAAACACAGAATTCTCAATTTCTAAAGGTAAAAGTAGAAACCAATGAAACAGACTACCTGAATTGGCAACAAAAGAAGTTATGGAAAAAATGAAATTGGAATTAATCTCTCAAATAATGGCACAGATGATGATTAGAGCGAATGATACAAATAAAAAAAAACAGAGGACCTCAGGGGCATGATGGAATAACAAGCATAGAAAACAAATGGAATACCAAAACAGAACCAAACATTTTAAAATATAGACTTCACAAATGTCTACAGAGTATTCCATCCTATAAAATCAGAATACACATTCTCAGCTGCACATGGCTCATTCTCCAAAATAGACCACATGTTAGTTCATAGAACTTGTTTACATATGTACAAAGGAATTGAAGTTATCCACTGTATATTATTAGACCATACTACCTTAAAGTTGGACATCAATAGCAAAATAAACTGTAAAAACATCATAAATACATGGAAGATGAATAATGGGTTAAGGATGAAATTAAAGAAGAAATTAGATAATTTCTACAATTCAATGATAATGCCAACATACAGGAATCTAGGGGACACAATGAAAGAAGTGCTATGAAGGAAATTCATAGCAGTGAGCACCCATATCGGGTTGTTTGAGCTTGCTCTGCTCTCCTAACACTAAACCTGAAGTTACTAGAAAAAGAGGTGCAAGAAAGACAAACCCAAAGCTTGTACTAGGAGGAAATTATAAGGGTCAGAGGAGAAATAAATGCAAAGTAGACTAAGAAAACAGTATTTTTAAAAACATCAATGAATTAAACAATTAGTTCTTTGAAATAAGAAATGAAATTTATAAGCTCTTAGCCAACCTTATCAGAAAAAAAAAGGGAAGGAAAAGTCTCAGATCTATGTAAGATAGTTGCAGGAGAAATTCAGAGGGTAATCAACACTTACTTCAAAAACTGGCACTCCAGTAAGATGGAAAACAGAAGAAATGGACACATATGAACTGAAGTTGAATGAAGATATAAAAATGCTAAACACCCTGATATCAATGAAATTGAAAATGTAATTAA
>PVIR01046702.1:0-10153 GCA_004026965.1 Petromus typicus
CTTTGTAGTTCAGGCTGGCCCTGAGCTCAGCCTCAAACTCACATCACAGCAATCCTCCTGCCTCTGCCTCCCAAGTGCTGGGATTACAGGCGTGAGCCCCCATGCCTGGCACTGTTGTATGTGGCACTGATTACTGCTGGGCGTGAGTCTCCATGCCCAGTATTGTATGTGGTTACCGGGGATCAAACCCAGCTCTTCACGCTTGCAAGACAGATGCTGGAACCACTGAGCTAACTCCCCAGCCTCTCCCTTGCCCTTTTATTTCTCACTGGATGTGGAGCCTTAGGTTGGCAATTATCTTTTATCAGCTCATTAAGGATATTACTCACTCCCCTCTGACTTGTCCTATCGGATACTTAGCTGTGAACCTCATTGTTCCTGCAAAGACAGCAGCTGGGGGTTTTTCTAGATATTTCAATGCTTCCTCTATCTTATTTTTTTATCTTCATTATGATAGTCCTAGGCATCTGTCTTTGTATTTATCTGCTTGGAGTTCATTCTCTTTCCTCTTATTTTAAAACCTCAAGGTATAACTTTAAACATTTGTAACATATCTCTTAAATTATTTGTTGTATTCTCAGCTCAATTTTTACTCTTGTTCTTTTCATACTAGATTTTTTATTTTTATTTTATATTTTTTTTTTATTTTTTGAGACAGGGTCTTGCTCTGTAGTTCAGGCTACAGAGCTCACTATGTAGCCCAAGCCAGCCTTGAACTCACAACAATCCTCCTGTCTCTGCCTCCCAGTGCTAGGATTACAGGCGTGAGCCACCACGCCCAACGTTGTGATATGTGGTGCCAGGATTGAACTCAGGATCTTGTGCTTGTGAGGCAAACGTAAGAACAAATCTCTGGCCTTGATTTTTTTTTTTTTTAAACAGATCTTGGTCCCTGTGAAATTTCGCACTTACTGGTTTTTCTTGAACAATCAACTTTAAACTACATATTTAAGTACATTATAATTTATTAGAAAAACAGACCAGTGAATGTGTGTGTGCATGTGGGTGTGTACAACAATTGATTGTGAAGAACTGTCTCATAAGATTATAGAATCTAGAAGTCTAGATCCAGGACAGCGGATCACATAACTTCTATATAAATCTGGATGTAAGTTTGAAGCAGGAGAAACTCAAAGACAAGCAAAGAGAAAAACTTTTCATTCATTGTATCCAGCTCTGCGTGGGCTGCACAAGGCCCACCTACACTGAAGAAGGCAATCTGCTTTACACAGGCTACTGATTCCAATGTGAACTCCATCTAGAAATCACCTCAGGGATACTCCCTGAAGTAGCATTTAGTCAGGTATCTGGGAATTGCACAGTCCGCTCAAGTAGACATGTGTAAAAGGTAGATGTCAAACGCCCCCTCGAAGACTTGTGTGTCCAGAAGGCCTTTTTTGCCTTGGAGTCAGTTTCATGGGACTGAATCCTGGGACGCCATAAGCCAAACTAAACTTCTCCTCCTCTGTGTTGCAAGTGTCAGGTACCTTGTTTCACTGGCCGATATGATGTGCAAAGTTAATCGTACATACACACAGAGAAGTGTATTTGATGTACCTGTAAATGAATTATTATAAAATGAGTCCAGCATCTTTATAAATGTAGTAGGTTACAACCAGCACCCAAGGAGCTCTCTTCCTTCTCCTTTCTATTCAACTTCCCCTGATTGCTAATGCTATAGATTAGTTTTGCTTGTGTTTATATTTGCAGGCTAAATGAAATCATGTGGCATATTTTTATTTCTGCATGACAAATTAACCCCAAACTTCACAGCTTAAAAATATTTATTATGTCACAGTGTCTACGGGTCAAGAATCCACACGCGGCTTAGCTGATGGCTCTGGCCCAAGATTTCTTGTGAGTTTGTCACAAGCTGAAGGTGCAATTGTGGTTTCATCCGCGCGCTCAGCTGGGGGAGGGGAGGGTTCAGGTCCAGTTGGTGGGTGTGGACAAAAGTCAGTGTTCATTTTGTGTTATTGAATTGTGTGTGTATGTGTGTGCGTGTGTGTGTGTGTTTGTGTGTGTGTGTGTGTGTGTGTGTGTGTGTGTGTGTGTGTGTGTGTGGGATACTGAGCTACTCCCCAACCCTTCTTTTATTTTGTATTTTAGATCCGGATCTGATTAAATATCCAAGTGCCCAGGCTGTTCTTGAACTTGTGTCCTTCTTGCCTCGGGTTCCCAGGATGGTTCGAGCCGTGTACCACCACATCAAACTTCATGTTCCTTTTTTTGTTTGTTTCCCTGTTTGTTTTTGTGGTTTGGGAAACAGAACCTAAGGATTTTGCATTAGGCTACATTCTCAGCTATCTCCTTCTTCACTTTTTTTTTTCTTTTTTGAGACAGGGTCTTGCTTTGTAGTTCAGGCTGGCTCTGAGCTCACCATGTAGCCCAGGTGAGCCTGGAACTCACAGAAATCCTCCTGCCTCTGCCTCCCAAGTGCTGGGATTACAGGCCTGAGGCATCATGCTTGGCTTTGCTGTATGTGGTACTGGGGATCTAACTCAGGACCTTGTGCTTGCCAGGCCAACTCTGGAACCACTGAGCTAAATCCCTGGCCCTCACTTTTTATTTTGAGACAAGGTCTGACATATAACTTGTGATCCTCCTGCCTCAGCCTCCTGGAGTACTGGAATTACAGGCACACATCCCCATGTCAGGCTTAATGTTCGCTTTAAATGCTCGTGTTGATACTGACCTGTGCCTTGGTCAGCAAGATTCAGATCAAGGCAGATCACTGGTCCGAGGCCTCCCTCTACTGCTTGTCATACGAACCTCTCCATCGGGCAGCTTGCAATATGGCACCAGCCCTCACTCAGGGAGTGAGTGACAGAATGAGAAAGCATCAAAGACATAACCTAGAGTCTTTTTGTAGTGTACTCTAAAGGTGCCCTTTTATGCTTTTTCCTCTTTTTTTTTTTTTTTCATCCTGAGAAACAAGTCATGGGAACAGTACACGCTCAAGGGACAGGTATCTAACAGGGGCCTGAGTTCCAAAGGGGGACAGTGTGACCTCACACTCTGCCACTATGGAAGTCCTCCTCTGGTCCGGGTTCTTCTGTGCAATGTCATTTTTGTCCGATTCATCTGTGCTGTTTGCCCTGCTGTGCATTATTCTCATCACTTTGCTTATTTATCCACTCATCAGTGGCTGATGGGCATTTGGTAGTTTCCAGAGCAGGACTGTCATGAAAGGTGCTGTGCTGGGAGATTTTACAACACGTCTTCAGAGGACGCTCACAGACACAGGGGAGGGTGTAGCTTGGGGAAAATTCTTGGGTCACGGGGTGCATACGTTCAGAGATGGTACAGATTGCCGAACTATTTTCCCAAAACACTTGTCATTCTTTGTCCTCCCAGCGGTGAGTTGAAGTTCCAAATGTCCCACATGTTCCCCTGCCACTGCCTCACATCTGACTCCTGGTATTGATGTAACACATCTCATTATGATTTTAATTTGCATGTCTATAATGACTACTGAAACTGAGCGTCCTTTTGTGTCTATTAGCCATTTGGAGATCCTCTGTCTGCTTTTTCAAATATTCTGCCCATTTTCTATTGAATTGTTTGTTTTTCCTTACTGCTTTGGCAGAGGTTTTCATATGGTCTGTACTAGTCTTTTGTTTACTTTGCATATTGCACTTATCTTTTCCTCCTTTCCTTAATTTTCTATGTGATCATTTTCCTAGTAGGGAAATAGCCGTCTTTTTTTTTTCTTTTTCAATAAATGGTGGTGAATCAAATGGACATCTAGACGGAAACACAGATACTATTACTTCTACTTCAGCAATACAAAAATCAAATTCAGATGCATGGACTAGCCAAATGAGAAATGTAAAACAATAAGATGTTTAAAGTAAAATACAGGCAACTATCTTCATAGTCTTGAAGTAAGCAAAGATACAAAGAACAATAACAATAAAAAAAAAGTAAGTGACACAATTGGCTCTTTTTTTTTTTTTTTAGGTTTTTATTGAGACAGGGTCTCACTTTTGTGGTTCAGGCTGGCCCTGAGCTCAGCCTCAAACTCACATCACAGTAATCCTCCTGCCTCTGCCTCCCGAGTGCTGGGATTACAGGCGTGAGCCACCACGCCCGGCACTGTGGTATGTGGTACTGGTTGCTGCTGGGTGTGGGTCTCCACACCCAGTATTGTTATGTGGTTACCGGGGAATCAAACCCAGGCCCTTGTGCTTGCAAGACAGGCGCCGGAACCACTGAGCTAACTCCCCGGCCCACAATTGGCTCTCTTAAAATTTGCTCAGAGGCACTGCACCCTCCTGGCAAGGGAATTTGATACCAGGTACCAGGAAAAAAATGAAAATAAAAGTAAAATTTGCTTCAGGGAGAAAAATGTTGCAGAATATTGAACTTCCTTCCTTGCTGGGACTGTGGCCCTTAAATTCTCTTGTTTTGGTGACTCCCTAAAATCATGTATTGTTTCTTGTGTTTTTCCATCTTCCCTACATATTCTCAGTGATAGTGTTGGTTTAAAACATTACAAGAAACAGAAATAACTAAGGTGATTTATTTCTTGGTTATGTGCTCTGACATTTCCTACAAATAGGAGGAATAGCAGAGAGTATAATGTAAGACATTTGTTATAATGTGAATCTACCAGGTAACTGGGACACCAGAAAGAGACATAGAATCTTTCACTCTGTTATAATCCAGGCATTGCAGTGTATTCTTCTCTGTGAAGGTGGACTCTAGGGCATCCTAGAAATACTGACCACCGTGAGCATTGATAAAATAATGAAAAACCAGAATGAATTTAGGTGACCTGCCTGGGGAAAGCAACAAATGTCACCTGCAGATGTCTCCAGCCAGAAGAATAAAAATCTTTAGTAAACAAAAGTAAATTAAAAATAAAAAAGGGCCAGGGATTTAGCTCAGTGGTTCTGGCACCTGCTTGCAAGCACAAGAGCCTGAGTTCAATCTCCAGTAACCACATACAATACCAGGCGTGGAGATTGCCCACCAGCAATCAGTACCACACACCATAGGGCCGGGTATGGTGGCTCACTCCTGAAATCCCAGCACTCAGGAGGCAGAGGCAGGAGGATTGCTGTGAGTTTGAGGCTGAGCTCAGGGCCAGCCTGAACTACAAAGCGAGACCCTGTCTCAAAAACAAACAAACAAACAAAAGTAAAGACAAAACTTTGAAAGTGAATACTTATAGACCTAGGAAGCAAGAAAAACAACAAGGGGAGATTCTGAAGAATAGACTACCAACAATCTGAAGTCTTTAGGGGAACAATTCCAATTTCAATCATGGTGTAAATGCATACTTAGCATAATTAGAAATGTGTAGTTAATCCACCGTCTAGATGTCTGACCTAAAGGCCGTGTAAGTCCTAAAACATGAAGAACTAAAATCAAACTTATTAATCACATAAAAAAAGAAAAAAGAAAAATTTTATACCTCTTCTTTTTTTGTTTGTTTTAGTTTTAGCTTTAGTTTTTTGAGACAGGGTCTCACTTTGTAGTTCAGGCTGGCCTTGAATTCACAGCAATCCTCCTGCCTCTGCCTCTCAAGTGCTGGGATTATAGGCCCAGCTTTTATAACTATTCTAATAATTTAGTTTCGTCTACCTTTTTCCCTAAATTATTTGTGAGCGTACTTTGAAAAAATGGGTGAAGCTAAAAAAAAAAAAATACTTTGCTTAGGAAGAAAGTTAAAACAAAACTTCACTTTAATATAGAAATTTTCAGGCTGGGGATTTAGCTCAGTGGTTTCAGTGCCTGCTTTGGAAGTGCAAGGACCCAGATTCGATCCCCAGTAACCACGTACAGTAAGTACTGGGCCTGGAGACTGAGGCCCAGCAGCACTCAGTACTACAGACCACAGTGCCGGGCGTGGTGGCTCACGCCTGTAATCCCAGCTCGGGAGGCAGAGGCAGGAGGATTGCTGTGATATGAGTTGGAGGCTGAGCTCAGGGCCAGCCTGAACTACAAAGTGAGACCCTGTCTCAAAAAAACCCCAAATAAATTTGAAATTTTCTTTCTTTTTTTTCCCCCAGTACCAGGCATCAAACTCAGGCAGGACCTTGGGCTTATAAGAGCCAGGCCCCGTGCCACTGTGCTACATCTGTGGCCTGAAGTTTCCTTACTAAGTCCTCATATGAGAATTTCAAGTGGGGTGGTCTTTGAACAGAGCTTATCTCCTCCAGGAATTCCACTGTCCTCATCACTACCTCCACAAGAACTGTCAAAAGTAAAGATGATAACATTCTGATGTTATAAATAAGTTAGAAGTATTTGGAGTCCAAATAGTGTAGTTATTCATTCTGTAAAATGAAGCTAACTTGAGTTTGGGGATGGATTCCTACTCTCCCGGACAATGTTCATCTCCGTAAGGTCTGGGTAACAGAGGGGTGATGTCACAGAAGGTGACAATATTTTAGGGATTATTTAAAAATTATCTAACAAGATCAAAATTAAACCACATCTGAAACTACATAAGCCACATGAAGTTCATAAGACTCATTTGGGAGGTGTTGCCAAGGAGAAGTGTTAATGGGCTTTCCGGGTAGACTCTGCTCATCCTAATTATTCTTGATTTATCCTTTGGATAATAGCATAGAATTCTTCTTTGGGGACCCAGTCTGGACTTCTCAAGTCAGAGTCAGGATGACTGATTGAATACGGACCTGGGCACCTGACCCAGGCTAGAGCAGTCACATGTTCCTCTTGGGAATTCAAATGACAACAACAGTGACAAAGACAGCAGGGTTGGAGCTGACTCATCTCAACAACAGCCCCGCCCTCCCAGACTGTCAAGGACTCTGCCTTCTGACTCTTACCACTGCTCCGGATGCTGCCCCTTACAGAACTATTCTGTTTTTTCTTCTCTTTTTCTGGTACCAGGAATCAAACTCAAGGCCTCACACTTGCTAGGCAGGGGCTATGCCTCTGAGTTACACGCTTGGCCCAGTCTTTTCTTGAATTCTATTTTTTAAATTGATTTTTTGGTTTTAGTTAGCCAGACTTAGTTTCTCTTGTTTATAAGACAATAAGACTGCAGTAAGACGCTAATGAATTCTGGACTTGCACAGTGAGAAAATACAGAAAGAGGTCGTTTAACTCATCTTGAGTTGCCTGACAAAATAAGATAAGATCTCAGACAGGCATAATCTGGTCTTTGTAGAAACAGCGTCTGCTACAATTTCACCTATTAAGAAGCTGAGTGTACTTACCTAGGGTCTTCCTTACATCCACTTTCAACATCTCACTGCTTATACCACATCCATATAGTACTGTTATCTCATTACTACTTAATACATGTTTATTAAATGCTTATTAGACTACAAGGATGATCAAATGTTAACACAGAGTAATGGGAGTGTAGGTTTTCTTTACAGTATTTTCTTTATTTTTGTGGGGTTTGAAAATTGGCATCATAGGGCCGGGGAGTTAGCTCAGTGGTTCCGGCACCTGTCTTGCAAGCGCAAGGACCCGGGTTCGATTCCCCAGTAACCACATAACAATACTGGGTGTGGAGACCCACACCCAGCAGCAACCAGTACCACATACCACAGTGCCAGGCGTGGTGGCTCACGCCTGTAATCCCAGCACTCGGGAGGCAGAGGCAGGAGGATTGTGATATGAGTTTGAGGCTGAGCTGAGGGCCAGCCTGAACCACAAAGCGAGACCCTGTCTCAAAAAAACCTAAAAAAAAAAGAAAATTGGCATCATAAACTATTTCTTAAAAATACCTACCCGGTTCGTAATATGACAAAGTACAAGGTGAAGTGCTATCTTCAAGAAGGAAAAAAGTTTAAAAAAAAAAAAAATGAAAATTCAGACTCTGGTCCATGGAGGAAAGCTTTGGGGAGGGACAAAACTAGGGTCTCTGCAGGGCAGGGGATTTAGCTCAGTGTTTCCGGTGCCTGCCTTGCAAGCACAAGGTCACAGGTTCAATTCCCGGTAACTGCATGCAGCAATGCTGGGCATGGTGACTCACACCGGCAATCCCAGCACTCAGGAGGCAGGGGCAAGAGGTTTGCTGTGAGTTTGAGGCTTGCCTGGGCTACATATTGAGCTCAGGGCCAGCCTGAACTACAAAACATGACCCTGTCTCTAAAAGAAAAAAAAATTAATAGTGGTAAAATGTACATAACATAAAAATTTAGCAATATAACCATTTTAAGTGTACAGCTCGATAGCTTTAAGCACATTCATATTGTTGTGCAACAAGTTTCCAGAACTCTTTTCACTTTCCAAAACTGAAATTCTACCCACTAAACACCAGCCTCTCAGCCAGCCACACACACACCCCAACCACCAGCAACCATCGTCCTACTTTGTATCTCTGTGAATTGACTAAGTACTTCATGTATGTGGGAGCATTTGTCCTTTTTGTGACTAGTAATTTCACTCAGCAAGATGTCTTCAAGTTTCATCCATGTTGTACTGTGTGTCTGAATTTCCTTCCTTGTAAAGGTTGGGTATGGCCAGGCGTGGTGGCACACACCTGTTATTCCAGCTCCTGGGAGGCTGAGGCAAGAGGATAGAAGTGAACCCTTGTCTCAAAACACCCCAAAATAAAGAAATGAATAATGAAAATGTAAGCTGAGTGATATCCTATTGTATGAATGCACTGCTTCTTGTTAATCCATTTATGTAATGGTGCATATTTGAGTGGCATCTGACTTTTGGCTATTATAAATAATGTTCCTATGAAGAAGAATATACAGGGGCCAGGGGTTTAGCTTAGTGGTTCCAACTCCTTTCTTTCAAGTGCAAGGGCCGGGGTTCTATCCCTGGTAACCACATACAACAGTGCGGGGTGTGGTGGCTCACGCCTGTAATCCCAGCACTCGGGAGGCAGAGGCAGGAGGATTGCTGTGAGTTCTAGGCTGAACTCAGGGCCAGCCTGAACTACAAAAGGGAGACTCTGTCTCAAAAAAAAAAGAACATACAAATAACTTTTGAACCTCTGTTTCTAATTCTTTTGGTTTACACCCCAAAGCAGTATTGTTGCATCACATGAGAATTTTTTTTTAGGAATGGCCACACTCTTTTTCACAGTGGCACATTCCCACTCGTAGTGGAGCACGATCGAGTATTTCCCTTTTCTCTCCAGTTTTATTATAGCCACACTCACAGGAGAGCTCATGTGTTTGAGGACTGGCACGTGACGTAGGCGATGTACATCTGCACAATGTAGTGTGTAAGGGGCAAGTAGTCAGCGCAGGTAGCCGTGAGGACCCTGCAGGAAGTCGCAGGCCGGCTGGTGCTGGAGAACCCGAAAGAGTCAGCGAGAAGCGAGGCTGCTCCGAGGAGGGAAGTAGGCCGGGCACACCCAGAAAGCTGTGCTCAGCGAGGCCTGCTTTCCACCACAAGAAGACAGAGAAAAGGCTGGCAGCGCACAAAGAGGAAGAAGCGACACTATTAAAAGAATGGAGGAATTTAACCGGAGCCAAAGACCAAAGCTCCAGGGCAAAGCGTGGGTCATCTGCATCCACTTACAAATCTGTGATGGGCGAAACCAGCAAAGGAATTTGGGTTTTTTTTGGTTTTTTTTAAAGCAAGTTTCTTAAGTAAGGCAGATATACTAGCAATATTGCAAAGCTTTTCAAAACAGAAGAATCTGAGTTCAGTATTAGATCAAAATTATTAATAGGAAGCTATACAAAATGAGGAATAGTTATACCAGAGAGTGAGGAAGTACTATTTTTAGAAATCACTCTGCTGAAAGTTGTTTGTCTTACTGGAGGGAAAGTTCAAACTTTCTACAGATTAATCAAGTGATAGGAGAATGTTCTGCCGCTGCCTTCTTTGATTTTTCTTTCTTTTTTTTAAAAAAAATTATTTTGTCATTCAGTGTGAACATTTCCCTACTCCTCATTGATCTCAGAGAACTGTTAGACTTAGCCTGTCTAAAAACAAACTCTTCTTCCTCCCCTCTCTCTGATTTCTTACTTCCAGGGGCCTCTTGGCCTTTGGAGCCATCTTCAGGTCCCCACGCTGTCTTCAGCACCCTTCTGTCAGGGGGGCTGTTTCTGGGGGCCCTCTCTTGCCTCCATTTTCTGCTGCTCCTCAGCTGATTCTCCCTCCGCCTTCTCTACCCAGTGATGAGAGACTTCCTGCCAGTGGTCACCTCTAGCCTCCCTCTCTCAAGCTGGGGGCTCCTCTACTGCTCTCTCCTCTT
>PVIR01046703.1:0-10147 GCA_004026965.1 Petromus typicus
ACATATATATCATATATATGGTATTTGTTCATATATATGGTATTATTCTTTCTAATTTTTATATATAATAACAGTTACCTGTCAATAATACAGACAGATAAGCATATGAGGAAAAAACATTAAAGAATACAATTTCATCACCTAGTCACACATGTTTTTATGATTTCATGCCTATTATTCATGTTTTATAATACATTATATAATAATTTCAGTTTTAGTATGGAGACTAAACTATGGAGACTAGTTTAGTCTCCATACTTTAAAATGCTATTTTCCATTTCTGTTTGTGTCAAAAAGAGTATGTATGTTAGTATGGAGACTAAACTATGGAGACTAGTTTAGTCTCCATACTTTAAAATGCTATTTTCCATTTCTGTTTGTGTCAAAAAGTACTTTGTGCCATATTATTCTTTGTGTCATATTTGATTTGTTCCATAGTGTTCTGTTGAGAGAAATAAATACAACTGAAATATTTCCTGACAGAGTTCGATTGGCACCCATGTTCTAATACTCAAAATCCTTCAGTGTCTGGTCATTGTCTGGTCAATGTCTGGTCAACACTAGTTGTAACTGGTCGGATGCAAAACAGGAAAACTCACAGTGATCAACGGGTAGAAACTAAGATTTGATTTTCTGCATCTTTTTTTGGCCCTACTTTTATTTTTTCCCTCTCTCTTGTTCTCTCAGCTTTCTCTGCAAAGAAACGAGCCTAATATCCCTTTGGTAATGACATTTCTACTTCTCATTATTTTCATTTATAGGAAAATTTTAAAAAATAACAATGGAGAACAAAAGCCAAGTTAAATCAACTTCCTAGTCAAAAAGGCGGTGATGATATTGTTTTATCCCAATACAAAGATCTGTCCAAAACTAGTAGAGATACCTCTTTTACACTGCACTCTTGCCACAATGACAGTGTGTAATAATGTAGGACATTCTAGAAGATGTCACATGTGACTGAGGAGGCAATGTGTATGGGTGCCAGTTTGTCCATCTTTACGTCATTTTTAGAGATCGGTTTAATCAAGTTTGTCAGGAATTAAGACATCATTCTTTATTAATTTGAATTAGGGATGATAAGAAAACATTAACAATGCCACAATCCTGTCTGTAGTTTTCCATATAAGAATTATTGTCATGTGTTTGGCCTTCTTTCCTCTCTGCATCTGTTTAACTATTTTTTTTTTCACTTTAGCCAGGTTGTAGCTCAACTCAGTAATTTATTCTCTGGTCATAATAAAATTTATTATTTACATCTGGAAAGAAGTAAAACTATACTTTATTAGTATAATAACAGGGAGAATATTCTTAATGTGAATAAGCACTTAGGAAAAACAATAGTGTACATAAGGTTAGGGACTAAGTCTGCAAGATATAAACTCATCAGCTAACTAAACCCCTAGTGGAAGGGTGAATATATAGTATATATAGTATTTTGGGAGGAAGGGCAAAGTCTGTACAAATATATAACTTTATATAAGTTTCTATAAATTTAGAAAGACAAATTTATTAGCACATTACAGATATGTCAATATACTCACATCTTGTGATAGTTGTTAATGCAGCAAATATTTGTCAAATACACTCATATCAGTGTTGAAGAATCGAGGTAATAGTTTTACAAGACATATATCTCCCCAAGAAATACAGTAATTATATTTTATAATTGTAAATAAAAATGAAACCATGCATGCTTAATTATTAATGAAACAAAACTATACTGAAATGATTTACACTGTCTTGTTTGATATCATAAAACCAGTGACAACAAAATTTCCTTACATAATATTTGTATTCTTTACGTCTCACTCCAAGTCTTACTTTTAATAATGAGATATTTTATATAATTACCTCTTAATAGACTCTTGATTTCCCAAATCACATTAATGTTATTCAGTTGCCATTTTCAAGTTGCTTGAATTTTCTGCACTCCCCACAGAGATTCTTAATAAGGTTTCTTCTTCTATTCTTGAATTTTAGATGTTTTGCTACTTTGTTTTAATTTTAACAAAGAAGAGAAAGGGATAGAAAATCAGCACTGTTCCAGTGGGGGATTTTGAATTAGTATTCAGTAGGCCACCTTGGATTAGTAAGATTAAATCAGAATTTGAAGGAATGTTTCTACAATTTTTAATCAGAAAGAATGAGAAACTGCTATGTTGAATGCCCTGCATAGCCACTGGGTTTGCTTAATGAAGCCTCTTTTTATTATGCATCAAATTTAAATAACATCAGCCTTTACGTTCCTAAAATAAAATTCAACTTATACCAGTTATCAGCTTTTCATTTGTTCTTTATTCGCTCATCTTTCTAAAGAAAGCATAATAAAATCCTCCATGCCTAAGATCCTATCTCCTTCTTCCCCTGGAAAATAAATCCAGGTATCTTAGCAAATTCTACCACTTGAAAAATATTTTAGCTTGCTTTTGTTTTAAAATGCTTGATTTTCTTTCAGAAATGATAAAAATTGAAGAAATATATTTATATTTTATCATAAATTTTGTACAGACATAATATTAGAAACAAATATTAGAAATATTATAAACAAAATTATATTGTCAAATTTTATAAAATGTTTTAAGCTCATATTATCACTGCTTTCAGAAAAAAATGAATTAAATTATACTTTTGATAAAAAGTCTCTACTTTTATAATCTAAAAACCATTGAACTATATTTAAAAACAGTTGTTAGTGTGAAGTAATAGCTCATATATACTGTACACTGCTTCCAGTGTTATCACTAACAGCTTGTAATGTAGGGAAAAGAATAAGTTTCATTATGACAAACTGTGGAATTTATACATAGTAATACATATATGAATATAAAGTATTAATTCATCACCTTCAACACTATTTTTGAGAATTTCCTTCAAATTAAACATCCTCATTTTTCTTTTAAGCGTAACTTGCTAGGGAAATGCTACTTGTACTAAATGTTGTTTTTTAGTTATGTAAAGGCATTTTCTCTCTAACAGAAAGAGAAAATAAAATAGGACAGAATAATTTATGTTAAGCTGAAAATGGAAAGTGTGGAAAAAGAAATTTTCAACTTAACATTGATTTCTCCCTGTATCACAAGGAAATGTGGCTTAAAATATATTTTAGATATTATAAATCAAAGAGAGATATGTGACTAGTCTGTGTTTGTACCTGTGACTTATAATTTATTTTTAATTAAAAGAGATAATGCCATATATACAATCTACTGTCAAAAGCAATATATTTATCCAAGTAACTTTGTTAAATTTATTTTTCTGGACTGATTTTGTGCACACTTCTGTAATTTGTTTTGCAAAAGATCTTTCTTAGGAATTTGAGGAGAAATCCTATATATTTAAGTGGCTATAGACAAGGTTCTTTAAAACATTCAATTCAAAGTCCATTTTAGATTTGCACTTCTTCAGAATTCACTTTATTGATCATGTCAATCAAATTCCAAGTTTGACTATGTCCAAAGATTTTAGGAGGAAAAAAAAAAAAAAAAAACTAGCTTCAGGTTTGACATCTAATGTTCCCACTACATGTGACATTTATTTAAATAAATTCTCGATATTATAATTTAAAGATGGTACTTGAAAAACTTAACCGAATGATGGTGCTTTTTCTGGTATCACTTGGTATTCCTTAAGAAAAGCGTGTACAGTTTCTTTTTGGACTTAGGCTTCCTGTTATTTAGAAAGGAAAATCTCTGTATTTGATTAAGCAGATAATATATGTATGTTACAAGGAGACTATTTTTGGAAGTTGATTTATTCTGTCTTTTTAAAAGTTTGATTTATTTGTTTTCTCAAACCATCCTGAATGCATCCAATCTCCTCTGATTTATTTATTTTTAATTAAAAAGCAAGCTTGTTTATGTTTCTCACATGCTGTTTTGATTTACATGCACATTCAGACTAACGTGTATCATATCACATGCTTTGCTATTTTTGTGCTTCAGATTTGTTCTCATGGATTTTAGGTGGATAGCACAAAACAGTTATTAACTATAGTCACATGATGTACAATAGAAAAGAAGAGAAAAATTGATGGTAAAAAGGAAACAAAACCAAACAAAACAAAACCCGATCTCTTTCCTCTTGTCTACTTAGAATTTTGAGTTCTTCTACCCAGTCCTTCCAGCCTTTGATAACCACAATCTACTCTTAGCCTCTATAAAATGGACATTTTTCATTTTCACTCAAATGAGAGTGATGTTTGTTTTCTTTTTGGAATCTGGGTGCTAACAACAGTAATAATGCTATTAGTGCTATGAAGGAATACTCGGGCACTTAAGCTTCCTCCAATGCACTGCTGTCTCAGAACACTAATCTCAAGCTGGACTCTTGGTTATCTATCTCCATGTCCACACTGGTTTCAAAAAATGTTTTCTAACTCCAGACCATGCTAAAAAAATAAATGTGATGACTTTTCTTTGCCTCAAGATAAGTAGTACCTGGTAGAATCCATCACATTCTGATCAATATCTAACTCTTCAACCTTGCCCATGGACACTGTTTAAATTTGTGCTAAAAAAATCACAAATCAAAACTCATTTTATTTCCTATAATTGTATCAAATTTATCTTGCTTCCTGCTCTGGGCTATTCTTTTTTTCTATGCCAACAGTACCTTCACTTCCAAGCTCATTTTCTTATGGATGATTCTTCTTTCTTGATCCATCAGTACATACGATACATACAAAAGTTTTTTCTGACCCTAGAATATCACTTATAAAAACTTAATTACATCTCTTTCCCACACTGGAAAGAACACAAAGTAGTTTTCATGTCTGATCTATAGTAAAGTCAAATAAAGGCATAATTATTTTTGTGAATGAAAAATCAAAAGAAAATATAAAATATTTTTGTATTCTAGGCAGAAAGACCAGGTTCATACAAAGTTATTTAAACTATAGCAGAAACTCATAATTTGAACCTTAAAAATTTAAAAATCTTTTGGCCAGGGATTTAACTCAATGATTCCAATGCCTGACTTGCAAACACAAGGACTGGGGTTTGATCCCCAGTAACCACATACAGTACTGGACATGGAGACCCACACCTGATAGCAATCAGTACCACATACCATAGTGCAAAGAGTGGTGGCTCATGCCTGTAACCCCAGCACTTTGGAGGCAGAGGCAGGAGAACTGTGAGTTGGAGGCTGAGCTCAGGGCCAGCCTGAACTACAAAGGAAGACCCTGTCTCATAAAAAGAAAAAAAATATTGACCATTTCTGTGTAGTAGCTTTCTACTAGTTATTAAAAACAGACTTGCTAAGAAGCATATGTAGGTACAGTTAACAAAAGTTGATTAAGAAAACATTCCAAATATTTAACTTCACATTTAGTTGCTCACAGAACACCAAATAAAAAAGCAGATAAAATATAATAATAATATAATATAATGGACTGCTTTGTGCTGTATCGACTACTGGCATAAACTATTACTTCTATAAATTTTAGAGAATTAGCCTTTGCTTTGTATCTTTGGGATTTAGCACATTGAAATAATATGTAATGAGTTTGTAAAAGTGCAGAAATGATGGTACCGATTTTCCTAACTCGCTATTTTATAGTTGTAAATATTTTGAACTAGAAATTCTGGAGATAGTTAAGTATTTGCATTTGTATGATCTCATTAGTGTGTGAAATATTATACAGAGAGGATTGGTCTCAAATGAGTTGGTGATTTACAGATCAGAATTTATAACATACAATTGGCCATTACTAAACAAAGGCAAATTTTCATCGTGAAAGACCAGTTTTTAATGCTTCAAGAAACTTAATGTATAGACTATAAATAGTAGCTGTTTTAAAATGTTCTTACTGTAAATTTTCTTCTTTTACTCACAGAATACATGCTTGAAATATATTGTGGAAGCTGTAAGAAGTGAAGAATATATTAGAAATCTATAATCGGAGGCCTCTCCAATTATGATGGCATTTATTAAATGAAAGAATGAATAAGACCAGGGTCATTGAGATCAAAGCTGTTCTACAACTGGAAGTACATGTAAGGGTGTTAGTCATTATAGAATGACTAGGATATAATAAGGCACCCAGTAACGGTTTATTTGCATTAATTCCTTATTGTTGCCAAGACAACCACAAACTCAGTAGCTTAGATCAATGTGAATTTATTATGCTATATTTCTGAAGCTCAGAAACACTCACTATCACTGAATTAAGAAAAAAGTTTCAATGGAGCTGTGTTCCTATCAGGAAGATCTAAGAAATAATTGATTTCCTTGGTTACTTTATCTTCAGTAGAAACCTTTTTGTTGCCTTCTTCCCGTTTATCTCTTGGTTTTTCATATCTGTCTCTGGTCTGAGCAAACTGATTAGCTCTGATTGTTACAACTAGCTCTCTTCCTGCTTTACCTTTTTTGACGCATAGGAAAAAAGGAGATGGTGATTAATGTTTGGTGTGCTTTTACGCGTTTGCCATATGTGTCACTAAACTAACAGCAATTTCAGGTAACAAATTTATTATTCAGCCTTTACTGATGAAGAAACACTTGAGAAAGGGGATATATCCAGTATTATGAAAAAAAGCGGTATATCAGTATGCTGATTTCACTTGTGAAATTCCAAAGAACCAGATTTTCCATTAAATCACAACATAATTATTCCACAAAAATCACTTGCTGCACTATTTATGATACTACATAACTTTTTGTGGAATTTTGGTTAATTTTAAGTGATAATTACAGAATTCTAAAATTAACACCTTGTGACCTCATTTTAAATTTATATAGTTCTATTTTTTATTTGTAGATTTTTTCTTTTACTGAGTTTATTGGTACATTTTATGAATATATTCATAAAATATTCATAAAATATTTGAATGATCACATTCAAAGTTGAGAATTTGTACTGGTACATTATATATCTTGATTCTTTTTTTTTTCCATTTCCCTGCCCTCCCTAGGACCCCTAACCTCCTATATACACAAACTTTGTTTCCTTTTTTTACCATTAATGTTTTGCAGATTTAATTTACTGCTTTTTTAGTTAAGAAAGACTGATAGCAGCTTGTGGTGTCCATACTCAAAGGATAAAAATTCATTGAATTAAAAATGATATAGGAGGGAGATTGAAACTTGACCAAATTTCATGACAGAATATATAACTTAGAAACAAGCCTAATTATGAAACATAGAATACCAATGAGTGGAAAATTAAGACTAATATAAAATATCAAAACTGATAGATGCTTTATTTTTTTCTTACACCTATAAACTATAGGGACATGTATATCTTACAACTATTTTCTATTTATATTTTTTAAATACAAAAAGTATAACTTATAAATGGCAGATGTAACAAATGAACACTAGTCTAGAAAAAATTTTTCATTAAGAGAATTCTACAAATCACAAGCAAAGAGCAAATAGTTTTCTGACTTGAATACATTTGAAATAAATTTAACTAAATAACCTATTTTATGTACATTTTAAAGCAAAACCTTTAAAGCAAATTTAAGGATCACATATAAAATGTATAATTAATGTGTAAACAACATCGAATTCATTATAAATAACACTTTTAAAACAAATATCAATCAGGGCCGGGGAGTTAGCTCAGTGGTTCCGGTGCCTGTCTCACAAGCGGAAGGACCCAGGTTCGATTCCCCGGTAACCACATAACAATACTGGGTGTGGAGACCCACACCCAGCAGCAACCAGTACCACATACCACAGTGCCGGGCGTGGTGGCTCACACCTGTAATCCCAGCAGTCTGGAGGCAGAGGCAGGAGGATTGTGATGTGAGTTTGAGGCTGAGCTCAGGGCTAGCCTGAACCACAAAGCTAGACCCTGTCTCCAAAAACCTAAAAAAAAAAAAAAAAATCAATCAAAATGTTATAGTGAAGATGCATAAAACCCACTCTTCCAAAGAAAACAATTAGAAGCCTGACAGAATTTGTCAAACTCACAATTTTCAGGTCTCTGGATATTAATCAAAGCCTTGATAAACAAACGTACTGGAGGAACGTTCATTCCAGGAAATGTCTACATTACACAGAAAATGGCTCTCCTGGGTTTTAAGCAGCCCCTCACCCATTCCCAGTGGACACACATCACAGAGTCTGAATGTCACCAGAATGGGTCTGTTCTAAAATCCACCTCCAGAGCAAGAGCATTGTTTACTGTCTTGTAGCTTCTGGGAAATCTGTACTACCACAGGTATGTGTTTTAATATTGCATCTGCTTGAGCCAGTGACATTTAGGACCAATAAGATGAGAGTGAAAAAATATTGATGGTAAAAAATGGAAAAAACATTTATGTTCAATCCTTAGTACCAAAGAGAGAGAGAAAGAGAGGGAGAGGGAAGGAAGGAAGGAAGGAAGGAAGGAAGGAAGGAAGAAACAAAGAAAGGATGGAGGAAAGGGGGGAGAAAGGGAGCAAAGATCAGTAATGGTTATTGATAAGGATATAGGAAAATGGGGACCCACGTGAATTTCTAATGGGAATGTAAAACGGCAGAACTACTCTAGGAAAGTTTCTTAATGTTAGTTACCATATGAGTGAGCAACTCCATTCCTGAATATAAACTTAAGGGAGTGTAAAATGTACATTCACACATAATCTTGTCCGTGCATATCTATAGCTCTATTATTCATAATAGACATCGTATACATACATTTACTTTTCTGAAGTTTAATTAGTTCCCTAGCAATATTTTCCCAAAATTATGTAGCCATTATGATGATCTAATTCAAACCATTTTTGTTGTCACAAAAATCTATGGAAATAACCTGTGTATTTTATACATGCATAAATAACATATACAATGTCCAAATGAGTGAATATTATTGAAGCATAAGAGTGCAGTGTTAATATACATTGTATGGTTGAACCTTGAGCGCATGCTGAGTGCAAGGAAAACAACACCTAAACTTGCGTACTGTGTTATTCCATTTATATGAAAAGCTCACAGTAGTCATGTCCACAGGGATAGAAAATAGATTACGATTTCCTAGAGCTGGGCTTGAAGAGACATGGACGGTGCCTGTTAATGGGTATGGGGTTTCCTTAGTAGGTGACAAATGGTTTTAAATAAATGCTAATGAAGTTTACAAAACACTTTGAAGTTATTAAAAAGTACGAAATTGTAAACTTGAAAAGGTAAATTTATCTAAGTCTGTGTGTAAATGTGTGTGTGTGTGTGTGTGTGTGTGTGTGTGTGGCTGTTAATGGTGATTATACTCTGGGCTTATACAAGCACTCTACTCTGTGCTACACAAGCACTCTACCATTGAGCTACATTTTTGGTCCTATTTTAAATTTTATGTTGAGACAAAGTCTCATCTAGTTGTCCATACTAGCCTGAAATATGTGATCTTCCTGCCTCAGCCTCCCAAGGTAACTGAGAGTATAAACCTGCACTCTCAGTTTATATTGTCTTTATCTTAACAAAGTAATGTTTTCAATTTGATTTAATGTATTAATCTAATCGTTGTGGGTTCTGCTTAGCCATATAATTTTTGTTACTGAAGTAATTTTGTTATTTATAAAATAAAGGATTATAAAAATGTTGAAATTTTATCCCATGAAAGAAGATAAAGAAATGGAGGATGAGGAATTGGAAAAACCTGTGAAATCCTTTCTAGTCTCATTTGGACAAGAAACACAATTTTATAGAAAATTTGGAGGAAATAAACTCTCATGTTTTGGTTACTTGAAATGCAAATGTTTGCAAGTTTATCAAGGATTGCAAAAAAATCAAGGATGTTAAAATTTGTTCTCATATCAAATGAGAAAATATCACAAAAGACTGAAGAATTGTTTAAATAAACTGAATACTGTGAATGATATACCTACAATTACTTCTAAAACCATCACTATATTCTGTATATGTCTTTTATTTTTACAACATGGAATATTACAACTTAGATTACTAATTTCTAGGCTACTTCCTTTATGATTTCTAAATTCTGAAGATTTGAAAGTACTCTGAGTTTAGGCTAGTGAGTTTATTTCCCTGTAACTCTTCCAGAATGCTCATAAACACTTTGAAGTGATATTTGTGTTCTTAAAAACAAAACCTCAAAAATGAAAGAAATGTAAAGGATTCAGTTACACCTCTATAAAGTGAATAAGTAACAGGCTAGCTCTATTTTTCTTTATTATTTATAATCATTCAGTAATACTTTTCTGTA
>PVIR01046704.1:0-10146 GCA_004026965.1 Petromus typicus
ATGCTTAAGGGAGGAAATACAACACTGAGGATAATTGAAGCAGGAGGATGACAAATTTGAGTTCTGCAGGACAATTTAGTAACTCTGTCTATCATAAATGAATAAACAAAAATAAGCAAGAAAACAAACAAATAAACAAATAGAGCTTGGATGTAGATCAGTAGTAGAGCACTCTTGGGTTTGATCTTAAGAAAAAAAGAAGAAAGAAAATATGAAAGATTGAATTCACTTTCATTTTTGTCTTTCTTTTCTAAATTTTATTTTTATTAATTTTGAAATGACAAAATACCTTTGCTTGCTTTCCCTAGTGAACATTTTCATACTATTTATAAATTGAAAGGTAAAAAAAAAAAAAATAGAACACATCTTGACTATAGCAACATATTTAAATTGTTGAGTCAAATTTCCATCAAATTATAATAATTCTATGGGAAGAAGATAAATTATTAATGTGGAGAAGACACTGAGTGGAGCTGGCATTATTTAGCTTGATAGTATTTATGGGGTTTAAGTCCTGGAAAAAGACAGAATTGAGTACTTTCCACTTGATATTTAATTTTGAAAAGATTATTTCAATTTTCAAATGTTTTTAAAATGTACTAGGATTTTTTATTTATTTATTTTTGAGACAGGGTCTCCCTTTATAGTCCAGGCTGCCCCTGAGCTCAGCCTTGAAATCACAGCAATCCTCTTGCCTCTCCCTCCCAAGTGCTGGGATGACAGGTGTGAGCCACCTGATCCGCCCTGTAGTATGTGGTTCTGATTGCTGGTGGGTGGTATGAGTCACCATGCCCAGCATTGTTGTATGTGGTTACTGGGGATTGAACCTGGCCTCAGAACCACAGAGCTAAATCCCCGGTCCTGTACTAGGCATTTTTAAGTTTAGAAATCCGGCTGGAAGAAGTTTAGCCTTTCAGTTAAGCCATTGTATCATTTGTTTAATATCATCCTCAGATTCACAGTAAAGCATTTATCATGAAAACTTTTATCTCATTTATTTTTTTACCATACGTACATAAAAAGTAGTGAAAATCAGTTGTCTTTCAGCTAAAACTCGAAGGAAAATATCTGCACAGATTTTAATACACAATGCTTTATTACTGGATTCCGAATATAGAAATGAAAAGAGGAAGCAAAGATATCTTTAAGGTACCTGGTTAATAGAATTTTTTTCACTCTTTATATGAAAAATCTTTCTATTAGCATCTGCTATATTCACGTGTAACTACAGATATAAGTAAAACATATAATTTCATCCATAGCACATAGTATAACCTTCTTTGTCTCTGTTTTCTTTCTTTCTTTCTTTCTTTTTGAGACGGGGTCTTGGCTTTGTAGTTCAGGCTGTTCCTGAGCTCACTATGTAGCTCAGATGAGCCTGGAACTCACAGCAATCCTGTCTCTGCCTCCTAAGTGTTGGGATTACAGGCATGAGCCAACATGCCTGGCACTGTGGAATGTGCACACAGTACACAATGTGTACTGATTGCTGGTGGGTGTGAGTCTCCATGCCCAGTATTGTTGTATGTGGTCACCAGGGATCAAACCCAGGGCCCTTGTGTGTGTAAGGCAGGTGCCGGAACCACTGAGTGAAATTTCTGGCCTGTCTCTGTTTTCTTCTTATTTATTTTTTCTTGATTCCCTCCATCAATTAAATATTTTCTGCAAATCTATTACATGATAGATTCTTGGGTACTGCAGAAACCAGGGGATATCAAACAAATTCTGAATTTGAGAAGCTTTACAGTATAGCAGGTGAAACAAATATATAGATTACCGCTTATGGTCTAAGAAGAAGCCATAATACATTCTGTAAGAACTAACAAAGGAATGACCAGTTTGGCTAGCTTGAGGGTCTGAAGTGGAAGAAAATGATGGTCAGATTAGATTAATGGGCAAGGGTTTGTTAGATTGGAGGGCAAGGCATTCTGGATAGGAAGAATGGCATGAGCAAAAACCCACAGCTTTGTGACTGAATACTTCATCAGAAGTCTGATGAAGCTGTAGGATGAACAGAAGGAAAAGGTCATCGAGGTCCAGTTTTGAAAGGCTTTGTACACCAGACTATATTATTTAAATCTCAGTGCCAGTGGTCTGGGACATGACCGTCATCAAGCCCTAGATTATTCTTTACCTGCAAACCAAGGGCCATCTTGTTACCATCTGACCCAGTTGCCCCAGAGTGCTCCTTTTGGGTGTGCAAATAAGATCTCCTTCTGTGCAGAAGGCCCCCATTCCTGCTGAAGAAGTGCTTTGCTTAAGCAAACTTGTTTCTTCAAGCATATTGGTTTCAGAATCAAATAGTCCCCACCGCCCGCAGTCCAGAGACGAATTTGCTGCGACCCTGGAAACCCAACCTCTGCTAATAAGCAGCAAACGCCCCCTCAGGTTCGCAAGTGGGTCACATCTTTTCTCTCTTCATTTGGTGTTTCATCTCTTCAGAGACATTAACGGAGTTTGAATTTTCCTTTTTTCTGAGATGACTGTGGTGTTAAAAATAAGTTAGCCCTTTGCCTGTCTCCTGGGCGCCTCTGACCTCAGTCGTTGCTGGTTTCTTTCCATTTACAACTTAATTATATTCAGTGTGAGCACAAATTTTCAAATCCATCTGTTTTCTCCATTCAGTAAGCAGTTTATTTATATCTACTCTTTAACTAGGAAAAAGGACAAAATAACACTTTAGGTTTTAAACTGTTAAACATTTTGAATTCAACACAATAGCTACTTCTTTTAGCATAAACTCTTTGAAAGATAATTTATTTCAAGCTGCTGTTTATCTACACAGTGATGAAAAACACTGTCCAATACAGCTAAGGAATGTGTTATTTTTCCTCAGGCATCTGAAATAGTTGATAATTATGGACTTATATGTTATCATTGCCAATAATACCTGGACTATAAACTTGGTAAAGGCAAGAAAGTGTTTTATATACCAACATATACTTGAAATGTATATTCTACATATTATGTATAAATGTTTAAATATTTTTTAGCATTTTGATAGCTGTATAACAAATATTTCTAGAACCTAGGAATGAATGGATAAGTTAAAATTCAGCCAGATGTGTGACACTTACCTGTAATTCTAGCTCTCTGGGAGGCTGAGGTCAGAGAATTGCAAGTTGGAGCCCAGCCTGGGCAACTTAATGACCTAATGAGATCCCATCTCAAGATGAGAGATAAAGAAGTAATGGGGTTATAGCTTGGTGAGAATACCCTAGGTTCAATTCCTAATATGGGGGGAGGGAGAAAAACACCAAAGTCATAGTAACTGCAGCAAATCAGAGGTCTACAGCATTTAGAAAAAAACACCAAAGAACATTTTGTTTATTTTTATTTTATTTATTTATTTATTTATTATTTTTTTTTTAAGGTTTTTTGAGACAGTCTCACTTTGTGGTTCAGGCTGGCCCTGAGCTCAGCCTCAAACTCACATCACAATCCTCCTGCCTCTGCCTCCCAAGTGCTGGGATTACAGGTGTGAGCCACCACGCCCGGCACTGTGGTATGTGGTACTGGTTGCTGCTGGGTGTGAGTCTCCACACCCAGTATAGGTATGTGGTTACCAGGGATCGAACCCGGGTCCTTGTGCTTGCAAGACAGGCACAGGAATCATTGAGCTAAATCCCCGGCCTGTCATTTTGTTTATTTTTACCTGGATGCTTATTTCAGTTAGCTGTAGGCTGTGAAACAAACTGGCTCTGCATTGCCCACTGAGACACAACATCCAGAATGTAAAGGAAGAGGGCATGAGTGGGCACATGGCATGATTGGGAGGCTCCAAAGAAGACATGGCAGAAGCTGTTTCGCTCATGCTGGCCAGGGAGAGGAGCTGGGGAGGAATGTGAGGAGAGGGTGAGGGCCAAGCTTCCTCGACCTACCCAGAGACACCCCAGAGTATATTCTACCAATCTGCAGGGTGGACCCCAAGCCAATAAAGCTGAAGCCCTAAACAGCATACCCCAATGCTTTTGTTTAAAACTACAGTTAATTTTCACACAGTTCTGTAGATTAGTTAGTTCCTTACATCTGGGTGACTCACATAACTGTAAATGCTGGACAGTAGGGTGATCACCGAGGCCCAGAAGCCTCACTCATATATGAGTCTGACAGTTGGAGTTGGCCACTATTTCTCTTGGCTCATCAGTGTGGATCTCACCCCTTTGTAGGCTAGACTGGTTTTTCTTACATGGTATCTTACATGGTGTCTCACTCCAAGGCAAAGGCAGAAGCTGCAAGGTCCCTTGAAACCTATGCTTTATAATTCATGCAATGGCACTTCTGTCATAAACTATTGGTTGCAAGATGTTACAGAACAGCATAGATGCAAGATATGGGGAAACAGTTTGCACTTCCCGATGAGAATTCTCGTATTCTATGGGTATGTTTTAAAGTAAACTATTTTGCAGTGATGATAAGTATGATAATAATAATACTAAAAGTGTTTATTTAAGCTAAGTGGTTCTAAAAGTTCACATCTCAAATTATGGATGGAGAAGTGAGGGTTAGAGGAGTTAATAAACTGCTCGAGGGCAGTAATAGCAATTAAGGATGGAACTATAAATTGATTGGTAGAGATTGTGGTTTTGGCTATCCTCTACTTCTATGGAATTTTGGGGCAACAGTCATTCCTTGCTGTCTTATAGCATTTTGTTTCAGCATCAGTCCTGATTTTAATTAATAACATGAAACTACATAGGGCTGATAATGATTTTTATGAAACTAAGGAAATTATTATTAAAGCTATGTTGATAATAAACAAAGATGGACTAAGTACATGTAGGTGTCAGTGCCATTCACATCTACTGGCCACTTGGCAATGAGAACTGCATGAAGTGGTCCAGCCTTCTATCTTTCTGACTTAGGATGAGATTGGAAAGAAATTCTACTGAATACAGCTTGTTCTCTGTCGCTTCCTCCACCTGCATTCTGTGTCAGTTAGCAGCTTTCTCATTGGCTAGCGATCTCAAATCTTTTCCTGTCCTTCTCTCTTCCTCCTATTCTGTAGGTTACTGCTTTACTCTGCTGCTTATTTCATTTGCTGTGCAGAAGATTTATAATTTAATGTAATCCAAATCTTTTGATTCTGCACATTATTTCCTGTGCTATCTGGGTTCTGTTGAGGAATTCTTTGCTTGTGCGTATGGCTTGGTGTGTTTGGTCTGTTATTTTCCAGTAGTTTCACAGTTTTCATGTTTTATATTTTGGTCTTTAATTCATTTTAATTTGATTTTAGTACAGGGTGAGAGACAGGGATTGAGTTTCCGTCTTCTTCAAGTTGATATCCTTTTTTTTTCAGAACCACTTGTTAAAGAGGTTGTCTTTAAAGAGTGTCTTTTTCAACTCTGTCAAAAATCAGATGGCTTTAGTCTATGGGGTTGTTTCTGTGTCTTTGTTCTCTGTCATTGGCATACATGTTTGTTTTGGTGGTAATACCATGTCGTATATGTTATTATTGCTTTGTAGTGCAACTTGAAACTTGGTATTGCTACACCTCTTTTCGTTCAGTGTAGCTTTGGTTGTTCTGGGTCTTTTCTGGTACTGTATGAATTTTATGATTGTTTTTTCAAGTTCTGTGAAGAGTGGCATGGGAATTTTTATGGGTATTCCATTGAATCTGTGGATTGCTTTTGGTAATATTGCCATTTTAACAATATTAATTCTGATAATTGATTCTGCCAAGAACAGAAGATGTCTTTCCATTTTCTAATATTTTCCTCAGTGTCCTACAATTTCCCACATAGAAGTCTTATCTTTTTGATTAGATTGATTTATACGTTTTTAATGTTCTTTTTAATAATAATAGGAAGGGGAATTAAAGTGTTTTCTTTCTTAGGGAGCTCCTTATTGATGTATAGGAATTCAAGTAATAAAGTAGTGGAAATACAAGTTTAGAAGACCCAGTAATTCTTTGTAGGAGAGAAACTGCCAATATAAGATGAAACAGTATGGAAGCAAAAGAAATAACTAACCTACAAAGTTACATATACATACATTAGCCATACATTAAAATAGAAAGAAAAAAATCAGTTTTGGTGATAGTGTTTATGTACAAGAAAAGAATGCGGAGAGAGGAGATTTAAGAGGGTGTTGTGAGAGGAAAAAGAAAGAGAAAAGATGAAGAGGAGATAAAAACAATGAGAGAAGATGTAGGGAGATTGATTCTTTCTGATGAACTAATGAAAACACAAATTTAGACCAGGTGTTGTGAGGCACATCTGTGATCCCAGTGCTCGGAGAGGCTGAGGAAAGAGAATTACAAACGTAAGCCCATCCGGGTAACTTAGTGAAAATCCCTCTCAAAATAAAAAAAAAAATTAAAACAAAAGATTGGGGATATATCAGTGGCTCTTGGTTCAATCCCCAGCAAAACTTACACATACACACACACACACACACACACACACACACACACACACAAAACAAAACAAAACAACAGAGAAAAGAAAAAAAAAGTAGAAAAACCTAAAGAAAGGTAAGGTGTACACCTTTACCAAACCCTATGCAACAACTCTTAGTGTGGGACCTAATGAATAAAGAGGCAAAAGAGTAGAAGTAATAACAAGGGGAAAGAAAAAATGTGATGTATGTATATGGGGGTATGGGGTTATGAGCTGCCGCTCATAAGCACTTACAACACACATACATCATCCTGGCATATACAGAAAAGAAAAGCACCACCACTACCAAACAAACAAGAACAAACCCCAGATGTGATATTCCTCCATGTGGCCATATGTATACTGGAGTCAGTTCTTGGGTGCTGGTTGATAAAAGGAGGGAGAGGTGAAAATGGTTTGATTTTGCAGTGCAGAGTTCTCTGACCCAGTAGGTTAGACCCTGCAGTGCGGGAAGGGGCAGAATGCTGTCTCCCACTGTGCGGGGGACAGGCACTCCGCCACATCCCCCAGGAACTGGACTAGTTTATAGCTACCAATTTAATCTCTTCCTTGCCTGGGCATTAGGGCATTGGAGAATCTGGGCTGTCTGTGGGCAGGTCCAGAGTGTGGGCAAAGCTCTGAAAATTTCCAAGCAAAGCTCTGAAAATTTCCAAGCAGTGCTTTTGAAGGTGGGGCTGGCCAATGTTTGCAAACTGCTGTATTACTCTTACTGTCCCTGAGCAGATTGTAGGAGGATGGCTGTGCAGGGCATGTTTTTGTGTTAGGGACTGTGGCTGCCCAGGAACCCACTGGTCCTACAGAGGGAACTCGGAGATGCCCACCTCACCGAAGCCCCTGTAGCTGAACTCCTGCCTGCCTCTGTAGTAAAGAACTGTTTCTTGCTTTCTTGATGTCTGTCTGTCTGTCCATAATGCTAGGGTTCTTCCAGAAGGAATTACAGTCTCCTGTGGACAGAGGCTTGGGTATGTTTTCCCCTCTTATGGTTTTAGTTTTACAGTGCCACAGCCACCTTTTCCCAGAGCTCACATAACTTTTAAGGCATCCTATAACATGGTGGGAATTAATCCTTGGAGTTACAGAAAATGTGGGGTTGGCCTGTGCTTAGGCAGGAGTTATTTAAGATGGGTTCCATCCATCTTGAAGTTTTCTGAAAAACACATGTTTTTCTTGAGTGCTTTAGAGAGAAATAGCAAATGCATTCAGTTTTGTAAGGTGGCAAGAATGGCATATTTTTTTTTAAAATGTGTTAACAGGAATCAATTGAGTTCTCAGTCAAAATAATGCAATATTTTAAGATTCTTTTTCAGTTTTGATTAGAGGACTATTTTATATTTTCAAATCAGTTTCTGATAAAAATAATATCTTTGAAAGCATATCCCCAATGGTGGTGTGATGGAGTGGCTTCTCCTTGGAGCTCAAAGCTTTAGTTTCAGGATGCAATGTTAATGCTATAGGAATACATTTATTTCAAAGTTATGCACATTTTTCTCAGTCATGTGTCTGAAAAGAAGTAAAACATTTTGTGATATCCTTAAGCAATTTTAACCCTAGGATAGAATTCATTATTGTGTTTGAATTTTAATATCTATTAGTGATGAATTCCCTCGATAAGATTCTTTTCAGTGAGTGATAGAAAGAAATGAGTTTGTCTTAGAAGAATGGATTGATGACTTGTCAATACTGTTCTGCCCTGTGGTGGCTCACACCTGTAATCCCAGCACTCAGGTGGCAGAGGCAGGAGGATTGCTGTGATGTGAGTTTGAGGCTGAGCTCAAGGCCAGCCTGAACTATAAAGTGAGACCCTGTCTCAAAAAAAAAAAAAAAAATACTGTTCAGCCCTAGTTCTGTGGTATGTACTTTTACATAAGTTATTTCTGAATTGGAATGTGTCTTACTGTTAGCATCAATGTTTGATGCATTTTTGTTTCCTGAGAGCAGCCATTAATTTAATACCATATTTTATGATCACTCTTATAGTCGAGAAAATACAGTAAATCATTCTCTGGCACATGCTAGAGGACTGACTTGGCCTACAAGAAATCCAGGAGATATTGGATTTTCAGTTTTTGTGTTGGAGTGTCCAGTGAAGTTAATAGAAACCATTACTTTGCAACAGCATCTTGTGCTAGACCCCAGTAGTCCACACCAAACTAGAAAGCAGTCATTTATGCTGAATGCCAGTAATCAAGCAGAACTTTGAAGTAGGCCAGTTTATCTAACAACCAATGTAACATGAATTTTCTTTTGACCTTAGAAGGAACGTAGCTTTGAAATGACCAATCCACTTTTTATTTTGTTTCTGTCTCTGCAATCTTTTCTTCATATAAAGCACTGGCTCCTCTGCTCAGCTCATTGGGATATTCATTCAATTGAAGAGTTACTCAATTATAGAATCACAAATATAATCCAATTAGCTCTTCTTATTGAATTCTTTAGTGGTACATTTTATATACACATCATAATCACTCTCAATATTGAGAATTTGTACCAGTATATGACATGACTCAATTCTCATTTTTTCCACTTTCATACCCACTCTACAACTCCCTACCCCCACATACATACATCACATTTTTTATTTCCCCTTGTTATTACTTCTACTCTTTTCTCTTTGATTATTTCCTATTTTGCAATATCTATCATACATTTTAGAACTCATTTACATGTTCAGGTTCTGATACCACAAAAAATATGGCATTTACACATCTGTGACCTATTTATTTCACTTATGAGTATGTCCATTTGAGTATAAATGACTCAAACTTATCATTCTTTATGACAGAGTAATACTCTATTTTATGTAAAAAAAAAAAAGCCCCACATCTTTGTTCAGTCTCAAATTGATGGGCATTTGGGTTGTTTCCAAGATTTAGCTATCACAAACTGAGCTGCTGTGAACATGAGTGTACATATGTTGCTATGAAATCAAATTTTTAGTTTTTTCATGTATATCGCTAGCAGAGGAATAGCAGGGTCAAATGGGAGCTCTAATTTGAGATTTTTTGAGGAATCGCCACACTCATCTACACAGTGGTTGTCCCAATCTATATTCCCACCAACAATGGAGAAGTATTTCTTCCTCCTTGCAGCCTCACCAGAATTTGTTGCCGGTTAATTTCACAATAGCAGCCATTCTTTGTGGAGTGAGATGAAATCTCAGTGTTATTTTCATCTTCATCTCTTGAATGACTAGTGATGTTGAGCATGCCTTCATACGCCTCTTGGCTGCTTTTACTTCTTTCTCTGAAAAGTGTCTGTTCACTTCAGATGCCTATTTTTAAATTGCATCTTTAAATTTGGGGAAGCTGATTTTTTAAACCTCTTTATATATTCTAAATAGTAACTTTTGTCTGAGAAACAGCTGCTAAAAAATTTCTCCCATACTGTTGGCTGTCTTTTTGCTATGCTGGTGGTTTCTTTTGCTGTGCAGAAGCTTAACTTGTGATTTTGTCCACTGGATGGAATAATTTCTTAAGCTTGTTTTCTTTTTTCTCTTTCTTTCTTCTTCCTGCACTCTTGCCTTTTTTATCTGGTTCTCATCAGAACCCAGCAAAATGTTTTGGCAGTACAGTATACTATAAAATACATTTTAATGATAAATCTACAAACTCTGGGAATCATGAAACCAATGAAATGTGGTCTTTGAATGTTCTTCCGCTATGAATGAGCTCATTACTAGGGCAAAGTAAACAATTTGATGCTGACCCACCTACTATGACATTATGATGAGTCCTAACCGTAGTGC
>PVIR01046705.1:0-10108 GCA_004026965.1 Petromus typicus
AAAAAAAAAATTAAAGCAGTGAAGAAAGCTTTATGCTTCAGTTTCAAACCAGTGAATCTCATCTACCAGTCCTTAAGCAAAGCACTTTTAGCAAATCCAAGTAACTGCTAAAAATTGCACTTGATGTTTCTTTTCCTGTCTTCCATTCTCCCTAATATGAATATTAGAAATTGTACCAAATTGTCCAGTCTTATGAGAAACAGAAGTCTAAAAAATGGATTGAATAAATTTATATGCAAAACGCTAATGCCTCAATATTTTATTCTTTAACATCCATAAATTACAGTAAACAAAATTCACAGTGATACAAACATTTGACATTGTTATTTTTCAAAAACCTCTAGTGCTTGTCTTACATAAGAATAAAAATTAGTACCAAAAACTTAACTTTGAATTTTTTTCATTAAATTTATGCTTGTCTAAAATTATATTTCTGTCTGTAAACACAATAAATTTTGATGATGATGATGATGATGATGATGACAGTGATAACTGCTGTTTGTGTCCAAGAGACATTTTCAAAGATTTTATTCAGAGGGTGGCTGGTTTTGTTAAATTTAGTGTTGAAGTAGCTTCAGTGCATCTATGCCATCTGGGTTATATCACATATTTCTTCAATTTACTGCTATTTTCTCCATTTCTAGGAGGAAAGAGTGAGACAGAGGGTGAAATGAGAACATGTTTGAGATACATAATGAATACAGTCACCAAGAGGAGCTCACGTATAAACACATCACGGCAGTCACAGTGAACTGTAGAATAGTGTACACTATTTTTCCTGTAAACTAGGGTAAAAAGTTTATCAATGTCTATTAGATCCTTTAAGTTTATATAAGGGCTTATTAGTTGGGTTTTTTAGTTACTTTCTCATTTCTGGGATCAAACACCCAGGAACTCCAGGAACTTGCAAATTAAAAATTTTTAAAAAATCAGTTTATATTAGCGCACAGTGAAAAGATTCCAGCTGATATTCATCTAGGTGGGAGATGGGGGAATTTGGCAGAGAAACTCAGAAGACTTTCTACGGCATGGCACACAGAAAGCAGGACAAAAGCCACAACCTTACTTCCTTCTTCCCTTTTTATTATTTTTAGGGTTTGTTTTCTGACACTACCCACTCTGGGGGCGGGTCTTCGCTCTTCAGTAAATCCATCATCCACACACAGACCTATTCTATACCAAATGGTGAACTCACTCAATGTCATACCCCAAGATCCAGTCAAATCTCCAGAGCCCTGACATAAACTCATGAGGCTTTATGGGGACATGGAGATATAAGCCATAACCTCTGATTTTCCATCACTCAGACCCAATTTTTAATACCTGAAATTTAATTGAGAGAAGTTTAATTTGGCTCATGATTTCAGAGAATTCTATCTATAACAGGCTCTCTCAAAGCCAAAATAACACAATAGGAGTGTTGCTGGAGAAAAGATACTTAAAATACGATGAGATAGAAAATATTTAAAAGGAAATAAGGTGTAGGGGTCAATAATGAGGGAAAAAAGAATATGATAGTAATTTTTTTTTAAGGAAACAAAAGGGTCGAGGGATTTAGCTCAGTGGTTCCGGCGCCTGTCTTGGAAGCAGAAGGGCCAGGGTTCGGATCACCAGTAACCACATACAATACTGGGCGTGGAGACTCACACCCAGCAGCAACCAGTACCACATTCCAGTGCCGGATGTGGTGGCTCAGGTCTCTAATCCCAGCACTCAGGAGGCAGAGGCAGGAGGATTGCTGTGATGTGAGTCTGAGGCTGAGCTCAAGGCCAGCCTGAACTACAAAGCGAGACCCTGTTTCAAAAAAAAAAGTAAACAAAGGTTATACATATAGGAGTTGCAAGGTGGGTGGGGGAAGGGGAAAAATGAGAATAAAGCCATGTCATATTCATATACAAACTCGCAATGTTGAATGCGATGATGATGTATATTCATAATGTACCAATAATTTGAATTGAAAAAAATATGATGAGGTGAGTGGTTGTGAGACAGAAGATACTTAGCTACTGTGGCTTTGAAAAACTTCACAAGAACACTGAAGGAGAGGAACAAACCAAACACAGAGGCTGAGCGCTTCCATAACGCGCTGGGACCAACACAGCAGCGCGCTTTACTTAACTCCTATGCAGCTCCCAAGCTGGTCGTGTTGAGCACTCTGCTTAATAAGCAAAGACTAATGTTTCGCTGGCATTTTGATTTTCTGGATGATCTGTCTACTTATGGACACAGGTGGTGAAGTTCTTCACTAATATTGTATTTAAATATATCTCTCCTTGGAGATTTAACAATCTTTATAAAATTACGCTCTCTGGCACTAGGTGTACATATAAAAATATGTTTGTCATTTCCTATTGCTCAATAGATCCTTTCTTCATAGTACAGTGATTTTTTTGGTCTCTTTTCATAGTTTTCTTTTACTTAAAGCTATTTTATTTTATATAACTGTAGCTATTGCACCAGCATTGGGTACCTCTTTGCATCCCACCATTTTCATATGTGTATCTTTACTTTAAATTGAGTTTTATGTAGAGAATATATTACCTTTTTTTGTTGTTTTAGTTTCACTTTTTGTTGTCCTTTCACTTAATCAATAAAATAAACAAAATAATTCACAATATGAAGAAAGCCAACACACAGAGAGAAAATAGAAAAAACAATCAAAAATCACATCACTATACAGGAGAACAAGAAGACAAAATAATGATCAGCAGGGGAAAAAAATAAATAAATAAACAAACAAAAAACCTTTCTGGATGAGACCAGAAACCTGTAGCTCAGATACCTGGAAAATAACAACTTCAAAAAGAGATCTTTAGGAAGAAGGACATAAACGATACACAACTAGTAAATTACAGAAAAGTGGAGCAATGGACCACAATGCACGCAGACTGGAAGACACAGCTGTTTGGAACTTCACACCCCATCCTGTGGAGAACCTGTATCCATGGACACAGGGTGTATGCCCAGATCAGTGGCACCACCGGGAATGCCAACATGTTCCAGCAATGCTAGCCCCTTTCCAAAACCCCATAGAAAATGTAAAGGACAAAACCACCTTGGCGTTTTCCTCCAGAACTTACTCTTCACACACTGGAGAATCTGTAGGAGGATAAAATCCAGTACAGCACCTGCCACATACTAGATAATGTTTAATCTGTTCTCATTTTGTGAAGAGGTTGATCATTAAGATTGAGCTGTGGAGAAATTAGAAAATAACTTCAGTATTCACAGTCCTGCCCTCCCTCAGTGACTGAGTAAACGACAGTCAAGGCAAATGACAACAGGCAGAGAGCAGTCTAGATATAGACCTGAGAAGTTTAAGAGTGGGCCAGGCTGGACACAGACTCCAGCCTCCATGCTGAGAAGTCAGGCCCTGAATACATGACTTTTAGAAGTGGCTGGATCTGAAAGTGCTGGGATAAAATACAGTTGTGTACTAGAACCTTTACTTCAACCTCCAAAACAGATAAAAGGTATGATTGATTTCTTCATCAGCCAACATGAACTAGAGCACACCTTGGCTAAAAAGGATGCCACAGCTTCAGGTGAATGGGCAGAGGCTGTCTCTGGATCATGGGGTAAATGAACAAACCCTGTACCATCAGGCTAGGCACTTTCTAAATTCGGGGGTTGTGGGATGGGTAGGGGAAGGGGAAAATGAGAATCAAATCATGTCACATCATATATTTATACAAATTCTCAGTGCTGAAAGTGATTATGATGTGTATATATAGTGTACCAATAAAGATTTGAATAAAAATAGCAGATCCTTCAAAGAAACCATTCACTGAAATATATAGAGAAATAATTTTTATTAGTCTCATTCTTTTTTATTTTCCTCATCTAGTCTTTGGTTCTGGGGATTACTTTCATACTTTTTTCTTGACTTCCTTTTCCTTTAAACTTTATTCATTTTTATAACTGTTTTCTTTTGTTTTGTTGCTTTCTCTTTCCCAGTATCTTCACTTACTTCCATTAATTTCTCTTTACTCCTTATTAGAATAGTCTATCACATGTTTTTCTAATCTCTCATTGTTCAATTTTTCAAATATTTTATTATTTCATTTTTCTGTTCACTAACCCCTTTTTGTTTAGTAGTATAGCTTTATTAATCTTTGGATATTTAACTGTATATTTTATTGTTGATTGTAAATGAAGTTATATTTGTTGCACACAGTAGATACTTGTATATCAGTATATGATGTACCTTAGTTTTATACAATAATTTCAGGTCTCTTCTGTGGTTAAAGATTGTGTATTAGTGGTTCTTAGAGTATGCTAATATTAAATTTGACTTTGATGCTATTACTTTTTCTATCTTGCTATTAATACATTTTCTCTGCATCCCTGTAGGTAGATGGTATCATTAAAAATGCTACAGTTATTTCCAGGAGAATCAGAGGCTAGGATAATTACATTGCAACTCTTCTTCCTCGATCACCAAATAAGTGGAGGTGGTCAGATCTTGGGAAGAAGGAAAACACTTATTGTTAGCCATCCCCAGTCTGCATCACTGAAAAGTAGACATAAACTAAACAGACTCCATATAGACACTTTCTTTCCATTGTAAGCATCAGCAAATCTCAGCACAAAAACATGAAAACCAAAAGTGATATAAACTTGAGAAGACAAATATTATCTCCAAGAACTCCCAACTCACCAATTGATTCCCAAGGGTATCAAAAGAGAGTAAATCAAAAGACATAAATTTTAATTAATCAACATGATAATAGACAAGATTAGAAATCAGATAAAATATGAATGGGGTACTTTAAGGTTGTGAATACCTAAGGAAGATATAATAAACAGACAATGCACCTAGTTAAAAAAAAATCATCACTGAGTTAAAAAAACTCCAATTAAAAGAAAAAACTAGATAATACAAACAGATGTTTACAAACAGTCATGTTATTTCTACTCTGTCCACTTACATTCAATAAGAAACTCAGTTTCCAAGATCTTTCAGCAAATATCAATTATGACTAGTGTGTCTCAGAGCCTTACCTTTATCTCTTAATATGTTTGATGAAATTCCCTTACAATTACTTTAAAAATTGTCAGCCTTACTAGTGTTTCTTACTGTAATTATTTCAGTTAGTTTTATTCTTTTTTAGTTTTAAAAATTTCATATCATAGGATATGTGTGGACAAATTATCCAAGCAATGTGAACATATATAAATTAACACACACAAAGATTCACCAAAAATCACAATTTTTGTTATTCAAGATCCATCCTTTTAATAATGTATTTAATAGATTTACAAGGAATATATTGCTTGATAATCTGTGCTTTTACCTTTGTGAAGTCAAAACTTCATTTATTCTGTGTAAACTTGTGGCTTGTTAATAATTTCTTGCCAATCTCTCCAAAGGTCTTTAAACTTAACTTCAAGTGCTTTTAGTATCCTAAGATATAATTCACAAAGATCAAGAGATTTAGAGTCATTTAGAGCAGCTATCTTCTTTTCAAAAATCTCATTTATTTTGAGCCTCAATCTTCCATTTCAAATATTTGTTCTATGATATAGAACATTTTCAAATAAATGTGTTATCAGTGCTTCAAACTCAGCATAATCAAAATATATCTGTCTTCTTCAGGTCTTCCACAACACATGAAGAAGCCACACATTACATACTCTCCCATGGTCCTTTATTATATTATTATTTTATAATGTAGCAGAATTATGAAATATTTTCTGCATGTTCTTTCATATATTTGAAGGCACAATCACATGTATTCCAATTGTCAAATCAAGCTGAACAGGATACTGAGTTTTAACTTCTAATATTCAAATAGAGGCATTCAAACTATTAGTAGAGAAACATAATGTCAAATGTTAAGCTTTTCACAAATTGCAAAAAAAAATAGTTCTTCAGTTTATGTTAGAGGAATACTCAAGAATTAAAAGAACAGCAGGTGGCATATTTAATAATGACTTTCATCTTTTATTCATCTAAATCGTACTGAATAGTATCTTTTTGAGAGTTATTTTCTCAAAGGGCATCTTGAAGATGAACAATTGTATTTCTTAGACTAGTTACTTGAAAGGGAAAGGTAAACACTATTAATGAATGGGATGGATATATATTCTCTATTTACTCTATTCCAAGTTTGAACTAAATAAGATGTAATAATGCTAATTACACATAAGATTATATTTCTCAGTCTTGTTTGTACAAGTAGCAAGCTGTGGACAGTACTGGCCAGTCCAGTTAGCAGTAGTATTTCTGGAACATATGCTTCAAAAATCAAATTACAGCTTATGTTTTCCTACTTCTTCCATTTGTGTCTCAGAAGACACGAGACGGCCAGTGCTAGGGCAGCTCTGTGAGACGACGTTAAGAATAGAACCCGAGTGACCATGCATAGGCCAAACCGGACTGTCTCTCTGGGACCACAGGGGTAAATTTACACTACCACTGTGAGCATATGTTGCCTTCTTATTTCAGAAAGAATTTAGGGCCAAGGATGTAGCTCAGTGGTTCCTGCACCTGCCTTGCAAGTGCAATGGCCCTGATTTTGATCTCTGCTAACCAGTACAACAATGCTGGGCATTGTGACTCATGCCCACCAGCAATCAGAACCACATACCATTTTACTGGGTGTGGTGACTCACACCTGTAATCCGAGCACTCAGGAGGTAGAGGCAGGAGGAGTGTTGAGTTCAAGGCTGAGTTCAGGACCAGCCTGAGCTAAAAAGCAAGACCCTGTTTAAAAAACAAAACAAACAAAAAACTCTTAAAATACTTAATTTTGTATGATTCAAGAGAAATTGACATCTTTATACCTGTTAAATTTTCCTTAACTGAAAAACAATTCAGATGAAAAATTTTCTTTTTTTCACTAATAAATTGGGTAATTAAAGAACTGAACTGTATCTTTTTTCAAAACATTTCAAGCTAATTAAAAATGTATAACTGGGCTGGGGAGTTAGCTCAGTGGTTCCAGCGCCTGTCTTGCAAGCTCAAGGGCCCAGGTTCTATTCCCCGGCAACCATATACAATACTGGGAGCAAAGACTCAAGCCCAGAAGCAATCAGCACCACATACCACAATGCCGGGTGTGGTGGCTCATGCCTGTAATCCCAGAACTCGGGAGGCAGAGGCAGGAGGATTGCTGTGATGTGAGTTTGAGGCTGAGCTCAGGGCCAGCCTGACCTACCTAAGCAAGACTCTGTCTACAAAAAAATAAAAAAAAAAAACTTAAAAAATATAAAATATATAATTATATTTTCATCTTCCAGTTACATTCAGGTAAATCGGGTTGTGTAAATTAAAATAGTACATGGTAGTATTTTTATTTAACTTTTAAAATAACAAGAAAGAGATATAATCTTCTTTAAGCAAACTGAGAATCTCTGAAGCAAAACTAAATATATCAGAATCAGATAACAAATATATTCTAATAAAAATAGACCCATAAGAGTAAAATCAACAATTGCACAATACTAACATGCGTGTGTGTGTGCATGTGCACACACAGACACACAGACACAGACATAGACACACACATACACACACACAGAGAAAAAAAAAGAAAGATCTGAGGTATATTTTAAAAAGAACTAAGGAATCATAGTTTAAAAATTGTTTACCTTGATGTCTAAAACATGTCTAAGCATGGATACTAACTTTGAAAAGGAATACATTTTTAAAAGTCAACTTTGTACAAAATGTACTTGATACTAATTTATAAATCAGTCATTGGCAAATTATTCTGTGGTACTTAATGTTTTATCCCATTAGGATAAAGATTAATGCTGTTTTATCTCTGCAGTGATTATGCACTTCTTGACTGCAAATTGGTTAAAAGCATAATGCATCCCTTCAAGCAACTCTTTGGATTTTGCTTAAAATCTGAATTTGTGAATATTTTTTCTTATATTCTTCATTTTTTAAATTTCTGTAAATAGAATAATTCACATTACTTGAGTTAAAATTTGAAACTCTGCAAATGTAAAGCTATGTCTGTAAATAACTTGTGTTATGTTATAAAATACCACTGTTTTCCATAAACCATTTCTTGGAAAATGCAGATGAATAAACCCAGGTGGGTCAATGATTTTGTTTTTAAATAAACTTTTAAGATTTTTGTTTTCTTTTGCTTTGTTTTTCATACTGGAGATTAATCCCAATACATTTGCTCTGAATTAAGTCTCCAACCTTTTAAAATGTTTTAAGACCGGGTTCACTAAATCCTTAAGACCCCTACACTGGTCCGGAACTTGGAGACCTCCTGCCTCAGCCTTCCAGAGTGCTAGTTACACATCTGTGCCATCATGCATGGCTTTTCCTTAATTTCTGATGTACTTTTGGTTTTTGATGAATTTAATATTAGCAACACTGCAAGTACTTTGAGGTTACCATCGGTATATTTTTAGAAATCCCTATTTGGTCTTCTTTCCACATCATTTACATAACTAAAATCAATCCATAATTTGACCCTGAAAATAAAAGTTAGATAGATAGAAGGATAATCTTAGGTTGTATCTCTTCATATAATTTCTCTATTCTTTATAGAAAATAATTGTTTAAATATTACATGACTTTTCTACTGTACCCAAGGTGAAACAGAACTTTTTTTTTTTTAAGGGTCTCGCTTTGTGTTTCAGGCTGGCCCTCTGCTCAGCCTCAAACTCACATCACAGCAGTCCTCCTGCCTCTGCCTCCCAAGTGCTGGGATTACAGGCATGAGCGACCACGCCTGGCACTGTGGTCTGTGGTACTGATTGCTGCTGGGCATGAGTCTCCAGGACCAGTAGTGTATGTGGTTACTGGGGATCAAACTCGAGTTCCTGTGCTTGCGAGATAGGCACCAGAACTACTGAGCTAAATCCCTGGAACAAATTAGAACTATTTTTAAAACAATAGGAACTGTTTTTAAAGATAAATTGGCCTAATTCCACTTATCCAGTTGAAAATTTATAGAAAATAAATATGATTAACAGGACTCTCAGAACAGTGTTGTGGGATATACATATAGATGTTATAATCTAAGAATAAATTACTTAATTTTTAAAATTTAAAATGAAAATACTGCTATAAAAGTATTATTAAATATAGTATAATTTAATTATTTTAAAGCTGTATATATACATACATGTATATATTATAATAACACAATATATTAATATATTAATTATATATTAATATAACATAATAATATAATAATATAAAGTATTATTGAATGTAGTATAATTTAATTATTTTAAAGCTATATATATATATATATATATATATATATATATATATATATATATATATTTTCCCATAGCCAGACCCACCCCACCACCACTCCCATATATATAAAATTTCTTTCCTTACTTTTTTATTACAATCTCATCATTTTCCCCCTTCACCCTATTTTACACTGAGCATTTTCTATTTCACAATATATAACATACAATTCTAGGACTCATTTACATCTTTATTTTCTCATACCAGAGAAAAGATGCTATATGTACCTATCTGTGATCTATTTATTTCACTTATGAGGATATCCTCAAGGCATGTCCATTTAAGAAGAAATGATTCAAACTTATCAATTTTAATGGCAGAGTAATACTCCATTCTGTAGAAGAACCACAGCTTTTTATCTAGTCTCCAGTTGTTGGACACTTGGGTTGTTTCCAAGATGTAGCAATCACAAACTGGGCTGCTATAAACATGGGTGCACGTATGTCACTGCGATATGGGCCTTTTAATTCTTGTGTGTATATACCTAGCAGAGCAATGGCTGCGTCAAATAGGACCTCCATTCTTAGCTTTTTGAGGAATCTCCAAACTGATCTCCACAAGGGTTGTATGAGTCTATAGTCCCACCAACAGTGGAGAAGGGTTCCTTCTTCTCCGCAGCCTCGCCAACATTTGCCATTGGCTGAATCTGAAATGGCAGCCATTCTATGTGGAGTGAGATGAAATCTTAATGTTGTTTCCATCTGCATCTCTTGAATGACTAATGATGTTGAGCATTTCTTCATATGCTTCTTAGCTGCTTTTACTTCTTCCTCTGAAAAATATCTGTTCATTTCAGATGCCCATTTTGAATTGGGTCCCTGGGTAGGCTGATGTTTTTGAGCTCTTTATCTATTCTAGATATAACCCTTT
>PVIR01046706.1:0-10171 GCA_004026965.1 Petromus typicus
GAGGAATAGTTGGTAAAAATTTTTCCCACTCTGGATTGTTTTTCACTCTTTTTACGGTTTCTTTTGCTGTGTAAAACCTTTAATATGATAAGGTTCCAGTTGTTTCTCTGTAATATTTCTTGTGCAATTGGAGTTTTGTTTATAAAGTATCTGCTTATACTTACATCTTCAAGGATTTTACCTATTCTATCTTCCAGCATATTAGATGTTTCTATTTTAATATTTAGATCTTTGATCCATTTTGATTTTACTTTGCTGCATGATGAAAGATAGGGTCTAGGTTTAATCTTTGACATGTGGAAAACCAGTTATAGCACCATTTTCTGAAGAGTTTATCTTTCTTCCAGTGAAGGTGTTTGATCCTTTTTTTAGAGACCAGGTAACTGTCATATTTGGAGTTGCTTAGGCATCTTCTGTTCTGTTCCACTAACCTTCAGGTCTGTTTTTATGCTTGTTTTGCCAATTACCATACTGTATTTATCTCACTAGCTTTGTAGTACTTTCAAGTCAGGAATTGGGATGGCTGCACCCTGGCCTTTGTTGCCTGGAATTGCTTTGGCAATTCTCTTCTCTTCTGGCTCCAAATTAACTTTAAGATTGTTGAGTGTGATCATGATGTATATATAAAATCTAGTTGGGTGGGTAGGGCTATGGGAAAAAAATGAGAATTAAGTTGTGTCTTATAGTGGTACAAATCCCCATTATGGAGTGCAATCATGATGTGTATATTTAATGTACCAATAAAGATTATTAAAAAAAATCTAGTTGTTTGAGGTATACTATTGGTATTTAGATTAGGATTTCATTAAATCTGTATATAGTTTTGAAAAGATAGCCATTTCCACTATATTGATTCTTCCTATCCAAGAAGAAGGGATATCTTTCTGACATTTACTTTGGTTCCTTTTCAGAGTACTATAGTTTTCAATGTAAAGGTCTTTCACTTTCTTCACTAGATTGATTCCCAAGTTTCTCACTTTTCTTGACACTATTTTGAAAGCTATTGTCTCCCTGATTCTCTTAGTGAGTTTGCTATTTGTACAAGAATGCTACTGATTTTTGAGTGATCACTTTATATCTTTCTATGCTAATGAATTTGATTATTAAATCTAGGCAAATTTTTCAGGTGCTTGTATGTAAAGTATCACATCATCTGCAAATGCTGAAATTTAACTTTTTATTCCTATTCTTATATCTTTCTTCTGTCCATTACTCTGGCTAACGTTTCCAGAACATTATTGAAAAGGAGTGCTCGTAGTTGGCATTCATATCTTATTCCTGATCTTAGAGTGAAAATTTTCAGCTTTTGATCACTTAGTATGATAGTGGCTATGGGTTTGTCATAGATGGCTTTTATTAGATTGAAATAATATCTACCTACTGTAATTTTTTTCAGGGTTTTGGTCATGAATGGGTGTTGGATTTTGCTAAATGTTTTTTATACATCTGTTGAGATGATCATGTATTTTTTGTCTTTGTTTTGTTAATTCAATATTTTGTAATCAATAAATTACATTTATTGATTTCCTTATTTTGAACCACCCCTGCATCCCTGGTTTTGGTATTGGTGTAATGTGTGCTTCCAGAAATGAGTTTGGAGAGATGATTCCATTTCAATTTCATTAAAGAATTTGAGTACTAGTGGCATTAAATATTTTCTAGATTTCTTATAGAATTCACTAGTGAATCCCTCAGGACCTGAGCTTTTCCTTGTTGGTAGTTTTTCTTTTTTAATTACTTCATCAATTTCAACAACTAGGAGTGGATTATTAAGAATTTTTGTATCTTGTTGACTCAGCTTTGGTAATTCATATATATGTAGGAATCTGTCCATTGACTCTGCCTTCCATCCTACTAGAGTACAGGTTTTTGAAGTAGATATTGATGATCTTCTGTCTTTCTTCAGGATTCATTGTTATTTCAGTCTTTTCATTCCTAAATGCATGGATATGAATCTTTTATTTTTTCTGTTTATTGTTTTGGACAATATTGACTATCTCAATTAATCTATCTCAATTAATCAACTATTCGTGCTGTTTTCTTGGTTTCCTTTGCATTAATTTCTGCTCTGATCTTTATAATTTACTTTTTTTTTTTTTTTTGAGGCAGGGTCTCGCTTTGTGGTTCAGGCTGGCCCTGAGCTCAGCCTCAAACTCACATCACAGCAATCCTCCTGCCTCTGCCTCCCGAGTGCTGGGATTACAGGCGTGAGCCACCACGCCCGGCACTGGTATGTGGTATTGGTTGCCACTGGAGTGAATCTCCACACCCAGTATTGTTATGTGGTTACGGGGGATCGAACCTGGGTCCTTGCGCTTGCAAGACAGGCGCCGGAACCACTTAGCTATATCCCCGGCCCTATAATTTACTTTTTTTGTGGCTTCTTTACATTTTATTTGCTGTTCTTTTTCTAGAAGCTTGTGGTTCAACATTAGGTTATTTATCTGAACTCTTTCTTTTTCTGTTGCAAGAATTCATGGCTACAAATTTCCCTCATAGGACTGCTTCCATTGTGTCCTATAAGTTAAAGTTTGTTGTACTATCATTATTATATAATGGCAGAAACTGTCTAATTTTTTCTTTAATTTCACTTGTTACCCATTGGTTGCTTAAGAGGATGCTATGTAATTTCTACCTGTGTAAGCATTTTTTGTGGTTTCTTTCACCATTGACTTCCAATTTAATTGCAGTACGATCTGATAATATTCACGGGATAATTTTCAATTCTTGTCATCTACATAAGTGTGCTCTGTGAACTTGTAGGTGGTCTATTTTGAATTCTGTTGTTGTGGGATGGGACACTTACAGGTATCTTCTAAGTTAACTTGTTCAAAGATTTCGTTTAGCTGATATTTCTTTGATGATTTTTTTTGTCTGGTTAATCTGTTTATTGTGAACATTGTGAAATTGGGTTATTGGGGTCCCTCATTACAATTGTATTAGTGCTTATTTGATTTTGCATATCAATTAACTCATTTTATATAGTTGGGTGCATTGGTATTTGATGCATATATATATATATATGTTTATGATTACTATCTCTTCTTGGATTGTTCCATTTTCAAGTATGTAGTGACCTTTTTGTTTCTTATGATTAATCTTGGCTTAAACTCTAATTTTCTTGCAATTAGAATAGTTACCTCTGCTTTTTCTGAGTATCTGTGATATGGAGTATTGTTCTCAATTGTTTGACTTTCAGTCTATGAATTTCTTTTTGAGTTAAATGTGTTTCTTGTATGTAGCACATTGACAGATCTTGTTTCTGGATGCATTCTTCCAGTCTATTTCTTATAATTAGTGAGTTGAGGTCATTTACATTGATGCTTATAACTGATGTGTGACTATCTTTGTCATATTATTTTCCTCTCATTGTTCTCTTATTTCCCCTCAGTTCAATCGCTTGCTTTACCTAGTATATTCACTCTATTGATTTCATTGAATTGTTGTATTTTTAAAGAATATCCTTCAGAACTTTTTGTAATATTGCTCTGTTAATCATGAGTTTCTTCAGGTATTCTTTATCATGGAAGTATATTACTTCTCCAATTCTGAAAGATAATTTTGGGTGGTACATGAATTTAAATTGGAGATTGTTTTCCTTTAGGATATGAAATACTTCACTCCAAGTACTTCTTAACTTTAGAGTTCATGCGGAGAACTCTGCTGTGATTCTTTTCTTGTTTTGTTTTGTTTTGGATATTTTTGGTGCCAGGGACTGAACTTGGGATCTTGCACTTATGAGGCAGGCTCCAGAACCACTGAGCTAAACCCCTGGACCTTCTGCTATGATTATGATGGGCTTTCATTTGTAGGTAACTTGTTTCTTTTCTCTACCAGCTTTTAGTGTTCTGTTCTTGTGTTGAATTTCTATAATCTTAACTATTACATGCCTTGGTATAGTTTTTGGTGATCATGGCTAATTGAAGTTCTGTAAGCATCACTTTTATATATGTTAAATTCTTTTTCTGTGCTGCAGAACTTTTCTGCTATTACTTCTGTGAACATCATTTTATGTCCTTTGTGCTGTCTTATGATTTTTCATTGATTTTATTCACTATTATGTTATTCTTCGCATCACCTAGCAGCTTTTCTATTGATTTTTCATAATTTCTAGATATTTTTAAGAAGTTTTTCATTTGATGATCACTCATGGAAAACATCTTCTAGATCTGATATTCTATCCTCATACTGATTGACTCAGCTGTGATACTTTCAATAGAATTTTTAACCTCCTGGATATCTATTTGCATCTTTTAAGGAATTTAGTTCCTTCTTATGTAAGGCCTTCATGGTGTCCATCACTTTCCTAAATCCTTCTATTTTTTTCAGTCTTTATCTACTCTAGATTGATTAACCATGTTCTTAATTTTGATAATCATCATTTCATTTAACTGTGAAATTATTTCTGATTTTTTTTCCTAGAGACTCATTCATTTGCTCTGTTATTCTGCTGCTACCATTTCAGAAAGCTCGGCTTGGTGGCTTTTGATTTCTTCTACCTCAATGCTCTCAGATTTGCTTTTGACAACTTGAAAGTTTAGTGTTATATCTGCTTTCATGTCTTATCAATTACTAATTTTTAAAATGTTTTCTATATTATAGTTATAAATTGCTTATAGTAGATAGCTTTTTAACTGGTGTTGAGATTTTCTTAGGAAGTGACTAATTTTTAAGGATGTCATCTAAATTTAGCAAGCTTTTGACTTTTGGGTCTATTCTAAGATTTTTCTTTTCAATTGCTAGGGATGAGAAGTTGCTACCTATTTGCCCACAACCCAGATCTTTGGCACTACACAACACTAAGCATTATGATCTCTAGTCACTTTTGTATACTTAGTATATACAGAAGAACAACTGATCATAAATGTCACTTTAGCTAACATAGTATAATCAGAAACAGTAGCATCAGGCATGGCCTAGAAGATGACAAACTGTGGTAACTGTTAGTTTGTAACATTTAACTATGGATGCAAGATGTATAGTTATATTACAAAATCTACAACAAATCATAAAATCTATACAGTAAATCTTCCCCTCAATAAAATGATTTTTTAATTGAAATCTTTATTGGCACATTACATATACATATCATGATCACACTCAACAATGATAATTTATACCAGTATATAACACAACTTAATTCTCATTTTTTCCCATACCGCTATACACCCTACCACCCTCACCCCCTGTATACATAAGTTTTGTTTTCTTTCAGTTTACCCAAGCTTTGGAATACTGGTGAAGAAGGAAGGAGGGAGGGCCGGGGATTTAGCTCAGTGGTTCCAGCGCCTGCCTTGCAAGTGCAAGGACCCAGGTTTGATCCTCGGTCACCACATACAATACTCGGCATGGAGACTCACACCCAGAAGCAACCAGTACCACATACCACAGTGCTAGGCATGGTGGCTCACGCCTGTAATTCCAGCACTCGAGAGGCAGGAGGATTGCTGTGATGTAAGTTTGAGGCTGAGCTCAAGGCCAGCCTGAACTACAAGCAAAACCCTGTCTCAAAAAATCTAAAAAAAAACAGGAAAGAGGGAAAGAAAGAAGGCAAAAAAACCCATGAACTAAACAAAACTAAAAAAACTAAAAGTAATATTTACACTTATAAAAAAAAACAAGGTAAAGAGATTAAAAAAACAGAGATATAAAGAGAGGAAAAAAAAAGGAGAGAGATTTCTCTATGTTTTCAGGTCAATAACTATCTTCTGGCGTCTACACCTTTGCAGTAGTGTCTAATTTCAGGAATGTTCTCACTGTAACTCATTGGTAAAGGGGCAGACAGAGCCTAGATCGGTGCCAGATGATCACAGACAGCCTGCTGTAGGAGAAGGCAGTGTGCTGATTCTGGTGCTTTCAGCCTGTACAAGTCTGTGCTGACCTTGACCTCTGGTTGAGGAGTTGGAGCCTGATCTGTCCAAGCTAACGCCATCTAGATGTGTCTCGCCAGCCTGACCTGGAATCCCTGACCTTGGATCTTTCCTGTGGTTGTGCCTCTTCCGGTCACAGGGAGTCCTGATATAAAGCCAACCCTTAGCAGCTCCAAGTCCTGGGCTCCTCCCTAAAGTCCTGGCATGTGGCTAAGCACTTTTTAAAAATTGATTTTATTGATATATTTTATACACACATTTTGATGACACTTGACATTGAGAATTTGTAGCTTTACATAACACATCTTGATTCTCATTTTTTCCCATTTCCGCTTCCTCCCTACAACCACCAGCTCTCTATATACATAAGCTTTGTTTCCTCTTTTACCATCAAATTTTTCTTTCCTTTCTTTACTTTACTTTTTGAACTAGAGTCAGTCACCAGCTGTTAGAGCTCCCAGCATCCACTGCTCATTCCACTGCTCTGCCTCTCCCTGGAGGCCCCCAGGGTTCAAGCCCTTGCTGAACCCCTAGAAATTTGCATCTCCTTTCTCACACTGCAAGCCAGGAATCCAGGAGAAAATGCAGTCTGGCATCTCCTTTTTTTGTGTTGAGAACTGTCTTCATTTGTGGGTTCCAACTCTCCTTATAGATCCTTTTTTTGTCCCAGAAATCTACCCCCTCCATTTCTTCCTCAAATTGCTATATTCCCTTGTTTGGCCTTCAAAACCCAGAGAGGCTGATTTGCTCCTATTTACCCTTCTGCCATCTTACTTGAAGTCCCTTTAAACCTATTTTCTAATCTCTAGAACTGCACTTATTTGCATGATTATCATGAACAAATTAGCTAAAAAATATTTAAGTATTTTTTTGCAAAAAAATAGCATATTAGAGTTGGTGAAATTCAGAGTATTTTGGGGGACTTCTCACAGTTAGATTACTTGTAACCCCAATCTTCTGTCATGCCAGTCTTCCAAGCTCTGAATGTCCCCCTGATCCTTCTAGTGACTCAGCTCTCAGCTTGGGAACAACTGCTCTGCTGAAGGGAGAGCTCATTAGTGAGAAGGATAAATCAGCCAGACTTGTCTGGAACAAATCTTGCTGAATGAAGTGGGTACCATAGGGACTGTAATATAATACCCATTATAGCCAGTGCCAAGGAACCTCTCTTGGACTGAAATCGAACTTCCATTTTTAGCCACATTACTGATTGAAGTTGGACTAAATCATCACAGAGTTTATATTTGGTAAATGTGACCCTGTCTAGCTGCAAATTATTTTTTTTCAGGGATCCACAGAGCATTTGCAAAGCTGAAGGTTGTTTCACCTTGAGAGAGCAAGAGCTCTGACCCTCCTACCCCCTTCAGATCTTACTCATTATCAGTCTTATATTGTGTTACATAATATAATGCCATGCTCAGAGTTACATCGGATGCATGTGGTAGATGCTAAAAAGTCACAAAATTAATAGCTTCCTATTTCTTTTTTCTTTTTTTTTTATTTTTGAAGGTTTTTTGAGACAGGGTCTCGCTTTGTGGTTCAGGCTGGCCCTGAGCTCAGCCTCAAACTCACATCACAGCAATCCTCCTGTCTCTGCCTCCCGAGTGCTGGGATTATAGGCGTGAGCCACCACGTCTGTCACTGTGGTATGTGGTACTGGTTGCTGCTGGGCGTGAGTCTCCACACCCAGTATGGTATGTGGTTACCAGGGAATCAAACCCGGGCCCTTGTGCTTGCAGGTGCCGGACAGGTGCCGGAACCACTGAGCTAACTTCCTGGCCCAATAGCTTCCTATTTTCATTGGATTTTTCTACACTAAAAATACTAAATCAAGATTTTAAATGTGGAAATCAATCCAGATTTAAAATTTATTCAAGTAAGCTGATGAATTATTGAATATTTGGGGGACCAGAAAGTAAAAATATCCAATTAAGAAAACAAATAATATTCATCAATTTCTCCCACAAAAATTAAAATAGTTCAAGGAAGTACAGCAACAAATATTTAAACAAATATTTTGGGTTACAGGCTGTTCTAACCTCAAGGGATACCATAGTAAGAATAAAAAGAAGTCTTACCTTGTAGAACTAACATTTCAGGGGATGAAGATAGACAATAAATAAGAAACTAAATAAATAGATGAGTAAGATGATTTCAAATAGTAATAAATGCTGTGTATAAAATTATTTAGGATACCATGCTAGACACTCATTTGAAGAGGTATGCCGTGTCCTGAGCTGGGTGGCCAAGGAGTCCCTCTTAGGGAGATCACATTTGCTCTGAGACCAAATAATGAGAAAGTAAAAGCTATGAGATGATTTTAAGAAAGAGAGTACAGTAAATGCAAAGGTCCTGAAACTGGAGAATGTGCGTAGGAATTATGAATGACCAAGACAAGTACATGTAGAAGCATCTGTGAAGTGAGATCAGAGGAATCCAGGTAGCCCTGAGCTTACAGTTTGCCACTGAGTGAGTTTTAGCCCATTATAATCCCATTAGCTTTCTTTATTTTTAACAGTATTTTTATTATTGAAATATGTGTTTTATTAGATTAAATAATAATACAAATATTCACTGAGTAATTCCTATGTGCCGGACTCTGGGGTTTTCATGTTTTTATTTCAATGTTTAATTTGTATAGGCTTATTTAAGCCTCAAAAATTCCCAGCAATATATCACTTATCTTAACAGAAGAAAAAACAGAAACTCAGAGAGTTGGAGTTATTTACCCATAGTCAAGTTTCTATTAAGTACCCAATTTGATATTTAACACACATATAATTTAGTCTCAGAATCCATAGCCTATTTATTGTTCATGAGCATGTAAGTTCTAAATCAACTGTTTTCACTTTTATTTGGCTGGGCACCAGTCTGGTTCCAAAGCATATCAATCTTCCATCATATGATTTGCCAAGCTGGGTGGGCACAGGCATGGCCATTTAAGAAGAGCAGCCATTTGAACATGGAGATATAACTGGGGCCTGGGCCAAGCATTTACATAATCTACAAATTGGAGTGAATATAAAGGAAGATGGTGTTAGTGTAGAGAAGAAGGGGGAAAAACTGATTTTCCAGGGTTCCAGACTCAAATGCCTTCTTAACTCTGCCACATTCTACTTATTCATGTATAATTTTCTTTTCCCCTCACAGACGTAGTTTCTTCATTTAAAAATAGAAATTAACAATCCCCATGAGGTAGACTTCTGGTAAGCTTGGGATCATCTATGTAAGTCACTGTAAAGTCCTGAAAAGTAGGAACGTTAAAGTTCACTTCCCCTCCTCTCCCTATGTTAGCTTGACAAATGTTATCAGTCTTGACACTGACATGATGAGGTTTTATTTTTCTTATTCTGGAAGTGGCCATAGTATTTGGAGTTTTTCTCATCTCCAGCTAAGATAATAAGAAATAACTTTTCTCATTCAACCATAGCCTTGTTACCATGTGGTTTCTTTGAAGTGCTGATTTACATAAAGTCCACAGAGAACAGAGTCAAGCTCCTAGTGTACCTTCCAGAAAAGACCACTGAAAGAGCACCTTGCATGTTGGTTGCCTAACCATGCTTTTTGATTAGCTCTACAGTTGATTTATATATTTAACCTGTTGAGTGATATTCTGCATGTGGGAAAATGTCAAATGTGCTCCTCTGATACAGAATTATATTTTTAATACGAGGAACAGAAAATTCGACTAAAGAGAGGCATCAGCTCTCACATCAAGTGATCAAAGTGATGAGATGCAGAATTTTAGAGTTGTGAGGCTTGGGGAAGTATTGAGGTCAGTGTCTTTAATTTGTACTTGAGGAAATTGAAGGTTAGAGAGAGCACATATTTTGATGACTTGAATAAAGATTGTTTACATAAATATATTTTAAAGTTTCATTTCTAAAAAAGCATTTAGACATATTGAAGAATGAGATTATAGAATTTGTCCTGCTCATTTCTTTTACATCCCCAGTTCCTAGAAGGCTTCTTGAGCCACATATTAGCCTCTCAAAAAACATTTGTTGAATGACTGTGGAAATTGTCCATCCACAGAGACAAATGCCACATGCATTATAATAGTGTAAAAGAATATCTGAGTAGATGAGTCCTAGCATTGTACGTTATATATTGTGAAATAGAAAATGCTCAATGTAAAATAAGGTGAAAGGGGACAATGTTGAGATTGTAACAAAAAAGTAAGGAAACAAATTTTATGTATATGGGGGGGTGGTAGGGTGGGTAGGGCTATGGGAAAAAATGAGAATTAAGTTGTGTCTTATACTGGTACAAATCCCTATTATGGAGTGCAATCATGATGT
>PVIR01046707.1:0-10144 GCA_004026965.1 Petromus typicus
GAAATCATGGAAGGCAGGGTCCTGCAGGGCCTTCTGAAAATCTCACACAGACCACACAAGAGAGATCACAAGGGAGGGAAGGGATTTAGATCGAATTTGAGATTGATACTCTAAAATAAGTGTAATGAGTTTTAATGGCTCAAAGTGACTGGAAATTTATGGGATCTATCCCAGATGGTATTAAGTGACAAGAAATGGAGAATGGATTAGGCATGGTTGAAGGCAGTGACTGGAAGAAATAAAATCTTTATATATTTATACTACACGAATTGAAACTGTTACCAACTCTAATGGGATATTAGAGAATTTTTCTCTCATCCCAAAGACATCAGAAAATGGCCCAACAGGCACCAGAAACTTTGGCAACAGGTCAGAAGAGGACACGGCCATGCAGCAGCAGGACATCTGTTCACAGCTGTGTTAAAGCCTGTTTTAGGAGCCTTCCACAGAAAAGATTGAAGATGTGAAGCTGGGCCGAGCCAAGGAGGGCAGAACACACGTCCAGTGGTTACGCAGGTGACATTAAACTGGATAATCGGCACACATCAATTCAGATTCTTATTTCGAGAAAATATGGGAAACTGATTACTCTTTCTCATGTGAGATTCATGTATTTTATTTGATTTTCCTCTTAGGAGATGTTGATGTTGTTATTTTAAAGTCTAATTCTACAAGATTGTTCTCATTATCCTTAATAATTATTTAAGGGCATTGAGGAATCCTGGCATCATTCTTAGAAGTATGATGCCATATGAGTGAATGAGAGCAAGAATAGTCATTGTTTCACTCAGGTACCTAGAGGGATCCAGCAGGCAAGGAACCTGCCGGAGGGTGGACTGGACTGGGTGGAGTGGTGGAGAGCTGCAGAACACTTTGTCAAGTGATATATCCTCTGTTCCAGCCGACTATCGCCATGCGAGCATGCATACCCGGTTTAGCCAAGTCTTCCATTTTTTTAAGAGAAATGAAAAATTCAAGTTTTTATATAAATCTCATCATTTTTAAGCATTGGGAACTACTCAAAAATTTTTAAAGCACTTTCTGGGCCAAATGAAACACATCTGTGAGCTGATCTGACTGGTAGGTTGCCAACAACCTCTGGCATAGGTAATGGGAGAAGGTGGTCAGAACTAAAATATGGAACAAAAGCTCTGGGCCTTTCCATCATTATTGCTGCTAAAATGAGCTCTGGACCAGAGGCATCTCTCAAACTGGAAACAGGAACTTTGTAGGAGGTCTGAGGAGAAGAGGAAACAAGACAAATCCTACTACTGCTAAAGAATGAGGTACTGATTCCCCTAAAATGTTGTCAACCACCACAGGGAGCATGTGAACTACGGAAAGATTCATCTCATGCCCTGCCAGGAACATGGAAGGAGACTGAGTTTCAACTAAAGCCAGAACCTACTTGAGTAACAACATATGACTGGCTCTGCTGCTGGTAAGAACATGAAGATAAAAGTTAAGAAAAGGACCTGAAAGATACAAGAAATGTCTTAAGCCTGAATGTTTCAGATATATTTTGGAACAGGAAAACATTACAAGTTTTCTGAAGCCTATAGGAAAAATATTAGAGCCAAAAGGTTGAACATCTTCATCTTTGGATAGTGGCACCTGGCTCCTTGGTGGGGAGGGGATAGTGGTCCATTTGCAGAAATGAGATCGAAGAGGTTATGAGTGGTTCTAAATATCACACCCAGCAGTTGGCCATGTGATAAGCATCATGATTCAACCTCTAAATCAGACTGGGCTGGACATACATTTTAAAAGACAATAACTCATTTGGTTTTTGCATCCCTCCACTGGCTGTTTCCTTATTTATGAACTTGACCTCTACAATTTGGTCTCAATATAGAAATTAAAGCAATCCTTTTTAAACTTAAATTTAACCTCATCACTCCTTTGATAAAAATTTCTGCGTGGCCTCTCATTCACTTAGAGTAAGTGTCAAAGACCTTATCACAGATAAGGCTCTTGACTGGCCCCTGACTCCTTCTTATCTAATATCATTGTCTTCCATCCTGAGTACCTTGCCCAATGTGGTCCAGCCAGACACAGGACACCAACCATTTCCCGAACACATCAGACACACTCAAGGTCTTGGTATTTCCTGTTTCTTCTGAAAGCACTTCTCTTGGACTCTGCACAGTTCACTTCCTCTACACTCCCTCCGGATCTTCTCATAGCTATGCTCAGAGCAGCCTTCACTGACTGCTGAACAACGGCCTTCCTACCCAGCTGTACATACTTTCCTTATATCACTTATCTCTACTAGTAAATTATTTTCTGTTTGTTTATTGATACTTATTTCTCCTCAATAGAGTACAAACTTCACTAAGATTTTGTTCACTGACTTGTCCCCAAAGCCCAAAACAATGTCATGTGCACAGGGTCCTTGTAAGTATTTATTAAATGACGCAATGATGGAAGGAAAGAAAGAACTAAGGAAACTTAAGTCATAGGTTAGGGAACTTCTTTCGACCCTTTTGAAAGATAGTTGGAACTTGAGCTAGTCCCCAAATTTAAAAACATTTGGTTATCCTCGTCTATTCCTCCAATGTGATGAGTAATGTTAGTGACACTTAGTTGAAAGGATGGGTGGTTGCTTTCTGGAAAAAAGGGCAGGCTGACTCCTCGAAACTGTTGAAAGATCAGAAAGGAGTAGATAGTATTCCAGGCTTACATGAAAACCTTGGCTCTGAACTTGGCTAGCACAAGACCCATATGTGGGTTTACAACCGAGACGACATTATGTCTAAAAACTGTTCCTGAGACTGTGTCAAAATCTGTAATCGGGACCTCTGATTTTTCTACATTTCTTAACTTTTTCAAAAGAGTCCAGGATTTAGATATATTTCTTCAGAGTGCTGGCTGTCATCGAGATCTAGTAGTGACAGCACTCTCTGGGGGCCACTAAGGGGTTTTGAATTTGATGAGCATTTCTTATTCTTCTGTAGCACATACTTATGAAGATACACTGGGGGGAGAGAAACACTTGAAATACAATATCCCAGGTCATTTCCCAGCCTACTTTCATTAAGATCAATATATCTGCCTGTACACATATAGGATATAGTATACTTATTTCTCCTCAGAGTTGTTGTCCTCAGTCACCCTTTGATGCTAAAGTGGGTGGACATAAACTAGACATAAGATGAATAATTTAATTCATTACTTAATATTAAGCATTTAAGGTAACATTAATCAAGCAGTCCCAGCTAGAAAAGGCCAAGGAGCAAAAATGTCACCCATGTTACTATAATAAATGCCTGTATTTGTGATGATCAAGGAAAGCCTTAACATGTTTTAAGATGCAAACTTGCTTAGTGTTTTGATTTTAACTTGATGTAGTTTCACAAGTTTTTCAAGTCCCAGTGTAAAAAAAGCTTTGTTTTTAGAGTAATTTCTTTTAATTCAAGTTTAATAAATTCAAGATGGGGAAATGACTCAAAAACAATAAAATGTGTTTTTCTAAGTAAGTATATTGGGTTATAATACAAAGGAAACATGGGAATAAAGTCACAAAGAATACAATTTTTAATTAGAAATATTTTATTAGAAATATTTTAATCTTCCTTGTAGAACATATGAAATTATGTACCCATTTCCTATTCACTGTATCAAAAACAATGTATAAAAGCATACTACATACAAAAGGCAAAAGGTTCCTTGTGACCAAAGAGTTATTTTATGCTTTGCAATTAACCAAAACCTTACTTAAATTATCCTGTACCCCAATAAAACCATTTATGACCTTTTACAGTAACAAAATATTCTACTCTTTGACTCTAAAAAGTCCTATTACACTTCTTTCCAATTCGTTTGCTTCTAATCTACTTTATATTTTAAAAACTTATTATCTATATCTTTTATTCACTAATCTCATGTAGAAAAAACTGTATTGGTGCTTATTTGATTTTTCATATCCATTAATGTTTTCTTTATATAGTTGGTTGTGCTGGTATTTAGTGCATATGTATTTATGATTGCTATCTCTTCCTATGGGATTGTTCCCTTAAAAAGTCTCTTCTGCTCAAACTTGGCTTGACATCCACTTTGTCTGTAAATAGAATAGCTACCCTTGCTTCTTTCTGAGTTCTTGTCACATGGGTTATTGTTTTTATACTTTAACTTTCAATCTATGAATTTCTTTTTGAGTTAAATGTGCTTTTTGTATACAGCATATTGTTGGATTTTGTTTTTTGATCCATTCTGACGATTTGTTTCTTTTGACTCATGGATAGACACTATTTACATTGATGGTTATAACTGATATATATTAATTTATCTTTATCATATGGTTTTACTACTGTTGATTCCCTTTCTTTCTCTTATGCTTAGTTACTTTTCTTGACTGATAATCTCATTTTTTTTTATTGAAATCTTTATTGGTACATTACATACACACATCATGACTACACTCCACAATGGGAATTTGTACCAGTATAAGACACAACTTAATTCTCATTTTTTCCCATAACCTACCCTACCACCCCCTCCATATACATAAAATTTGTTTCCTTTCTTTTTTGTTATAATCTCATTATTTTTTCCCCTTCACCCTATTTTACTTTGAGTATTTTCTATTTCATAATATATAACATACAATTCTAGAACTCATTTACATCTTTATTTTCTCATACCAGAGAAAAGATGTGATATTTACCTATCTGTGACCTATTTATTTCACTTATGAGGATATCCTCAAGGTATGTCCATATAAGTATAAATGATTCAAACTTATCATTTTTTAAGGCAGAATAATACTCCATTCTGTAGAAGAACCACAGCTCTTTTATCCAGTCTCCAGTTGATGCATATTTGGGTTGTTTCCAATATTTAGCAATCACAAACGGAGCTGCTATAAACATGGGTGCCCTGTATGCACTTATGTATGCCACTGTAATATGAGTCTTTTAATTCTTTTTTGTATATACCTCGCAGAGCAATGGCTGGCTCAAATGGGACCTCCGATCCTAGCTTTTTTGAGGAATTTCCAAACTGATCTCCACAGGAGTTGTACGAGTCTATAATCCCACCAACAGTGGAGAAGGGTTCCTTCTTCTCTGCAGCCTCACCAACATTTGTTGTTGGCTAATTCTGAAATGGCAGCCATTCTTTGTGGAGTTAGATGAAATCTCAGTGTTGTTTTCATCTGCATCTTTCGAATGACTAATGATGTTGAGCATTTCTTCATATCCTTCTTAGCTGTTCTTATTTCTCTCTCTGACTGATAGTCTCATTCTTTTGGGATTCATGGAATTGTTGTCATTGTTGTCACCTTGACTTAAGTAGTGCAGTCCGAAATAACAATAACATCAACTATAGTCTGGAAAATGACAAACTGTGGAAGCTATTAATTTGTCACCTTTAACCACAGGCACAAGATTTATCATTATATAGCAAGTCAGAAAGTAAATCTATAATAGGTCTGAGAATTATATACATTAAATATCCCCTCAATAGAGTAATTTTACCCTTAGGAGAGGAAACTTAAAATGGATAAGAGGAGAAACTAGAGAAATCAAAGAAGAGGGATTAGAAGCAAAGCTGATGACTGAAAGAGGATTACCCAATTTTTGGGAAACTGGTAATGAAGACAGAAAGGAAAGAAAGAATTGAAAAATAAAAACAAGAAATAAACAAAACAAAAGAAAAAAAACAATATACATACTCATAAAGAAACAAGCAATCAAGAAATAAATCTAAAGTATAGAGGAGAAGAGATTTCTCTGTGATTTCAGGCCTGTGGTTATCTTCTGGGTCTACGGTTTGGTGGTAGCATCCAGTTCAGAGTGTGTTTCTACTGTCACTGGGAGAGAAGCAGGAAAATGGAGCCCAGATCTGTGCTGGATGATTTCACCAGGCCTGCAGTAGAATTAGAATGAGGCGCTGGACAACTCCAGCAAACCCGCAGTAGGAATAGAGCAGGGTGCTGATCCTGGTGTTTTCCACTTCACAGACTTTCAGGCTGACCCTGGCCTCTGGTTGTGGGCTGGGGTCCTGAGTTATTTAGCCCACAATACCCTGGGTTTCTCCTGGGGCTGACCTCAGCTCCCTCACCCTGGACATCTCCTGCAGTTGTCCCTCACCCAGTCACTGGGAGCCCTGATATGAAGCCAAGCTATGGCTGCTCCAAGTCCCAGGTTCAGCTGGCCTCTCACTAAAATGGCATCTGGCCAAGCTCCCTCTGTGTCATTGTAGATTTGAATTTCCTCTTTCATGCCATGAGCCAAAAGCTGGAAGAAGGTGCATTTTGCACCTCATTTTTTCTGTATTGAGTACTATCTCCTCACTTTCTCTGTGAGCTTCAGATCTTGCTGGATCCCCGGGGTCCATCTCCCTCCTTCTTTTCTTGTCCAAATTGCCTGTCTTCAGACCTTTGCTCCAGTAGGTTGTACATCCTGAGATGCTCTTTCTCCATATGGACTCTCTCTCCCAATATTCTTTGACCTTTCCTCGACTCTCACCATCTTTATTAAGCGTCAACCCTTGAATAGACCAGCCTGACTCTTGTCTTCAATGTTTCCAATTACTTTATTTTATTTGTCTTATTATTTCACATCTAGCAACATATAACCAAATAATCACATAATTTATTTGATTATTATACTTATTGTGTGATTGTCTTTGAGTCAGGATTCTTCAGAGAAAACCAATAGAAATAGGACTTATGTGATTGTGTGTGTGTGTGTGTGTGTGTGTGTGCGCACGCGCATGCTGAGGTAACTACTCATGCACACACATTTATTTCTTTTGTTTCAGCATTAGCTCACATAACTGTGGAGACTGACAAGTTCAAGTTCTTAAAGCAGTCTGGTATCAGGTAAAAATTGGTATTGCCAATATCTGAAGGGCAGATGAGGATAAAGTTCCTCCTCCCTGAGGAACTTCAGTCTTTTTTTTTTTTTTTTAAGGTTTTTTGAGTCAGGGTTTTGCTTTGTGGTTCAGGCTGGCCCTGAGCTCAGCCTCAAACTCATATCACAGCAATTCTCCTGCCTCTGCCTACTGAGTGCTGGTATTACAGGTGTGAGCCACCACGCCCGGCACTGTGGTATGTGGTACTGGTTGCTGCTGGGTGTGAGTCTCCACACCCAGTATGGTATGTGGTACCAGGGGATCAAACCCAGGTCCTTGAGCTTGCAAGACAGGCGCAGGAACTACTGAGCTAACTCTCCGGCCCAGTCTTTTTGTTTCTTAACACTTTAAGCTCATTAATGAGCCTACTACCCACATTATTGTGGACAATCTGTTTTACTCTAGGTCTATTGATCTAAATGTTAATCACATGTAAAAAAAAAATACTTCCACAGCAACATCAACATCTATAAAACTAACCATCATACTCTCATTTCTAAAATACAAGCTCCTTGAGGGGAAAAAAAAATCTTTATTTTGTTTACTTATATATCTCAAGTGTCTACAAATATGCCTAGCATATGGTATATATATATATATATATATATATATATATATATATATATATATATATATTTAATGAGTAAATGGTTGAATCTTAAAAATATCAGTGCAAAAGTCCAGCAGGAATAGTGCTAGCGAGACTGGAGGCTGGGAGTGGGGTCAGTCCAGAAAGCTCCCTGAAGGATGTGTGTTTTCCACATAGTTTTGCGAGGAGACTGGACTGCCATCTGGCAAAAGAAAGAGAGAAGGCACTCCATAAAATCAGAGCGATGTGTATTTTGGCTGAAAGTGAGGAGAAAGCAAAGTATACCCTCCACAATAATCACATCCTCTGTAAACAAGAGGGCCATTTTTCAATTATCCCTAAAAAACTAAACACTTCCCTATTATTCATCAAAGTTCCAAAGCATCATTTGATTGTCTGTAGTAGTCAGAACTGTGGTCTCTTGAACATTTGAATTTTTTTCCAAGTGAAATAAAGTACTTCTACAAAGCAGAGGCATGTGACATAACCTTCAGTCATGATTTTCCTGTACCCACAAAATGATTGCAAGTAGAAGCTATTACTCAGATAAATCCAGACCTTAAAAGTCAAACACAATTTGATAATGACAGGTACCAACCAAACCTGGACAGTTTTCTGCAGAGACAAACACAATCTCTGTGTACACTTGCTGCCAGAGTCACTCAGCTATACAGTTCTCCTCCACCTGACCCTGATGGGGTCTGAGAGAGCTCGAGGCACCAATTATTTCTACTAAATACCAGAAACTTTAGAGAAACTGTGGAAGATACTTCTGAAAACAGAGTTGTTTTTCATTGTGATTCACTGAGTAAATATTTTTAAAAAGCAATTTCTGATAACCTTGGTCCAGTTGTCAGTTTCTCTGCCTACCTATCTGCTCCTACTTTATTTATTATAGTCCATTGTTTTGCACATTGTAATTATCCATCAGCAACCAAGTTCTAATTTAAATGTAGGCCACCTTTCTGCTCCTTGAGGCAAGGTCAGAATGAACTGCTTGCTGGATCCGGAGACTGTAATCAATGGCCTATTAATTCTAATTGTCCTTCAGACACAAGTGGCTGTAAATCTTTCAGTGATCACAGTTTAGAAAGTAGTCTTTATTTTGTTTGTCTTTGAGAGAGTGTAAAGGCCTTACACTCCTCATGAGATAATCTGCCAGAATTGTATTTAACCTTCTAGGAAAAAAATGTATTTCAAAAATTAAGTTGTCTGGACAGCCAATGATATCTCTAAATATGTTTAGCCTTCTTTCTAGATTAGTAAACAATATTGGAACAGATTATAGGACTACAGAAAAGCTGTTTTATAAGATATAATCAGTCATTCACTCATCTAATAAGATTTATTTTAACTATGTGTAAATTTTTCTTTAAAAATCTGAATATTAATACATAAACATACTTAAAACATTAATTCCAAATGTAAAAACACTTTGAAGAGAAGGGAATACATAATCACAACATATTGAATCCCTCTTTCAATAGTGATTTCTAAAAAATTCTTGAATGAACTTAAAATGTGCTTTACAGGATTTATTAGCATTTTCTGTCAATCATTAACAACTATTTTATTGATAAAAAAACAATGAACTTTCTAGTGCAACTAGGCATTTGAAAGCTTATCTAGAAATGTTTCTGTACCTAAATAAAGATGAATGTTTATTAGCGGTGTGTGGAAAGTGATAAGTATCCATTACTAGAAAGACACCGAAGTTTATTTCTTCCAGAATCAGTAAAAGCCCAAAATGTATTTTCTGATCCTCTGGGCAGACTATGTTATTAAGATAAATTCCTGTCTGGCTTATATAATTCAGCTTCACTTTGGGAGCATATTGTATCATTCCTCACATATCACTTGCACCTGAAAAATGAAATCCTATGAAGAAAAAAGTTGAAGAAATTGCATTTAAATTGTCTAAAAACAAGAGGAAATGGTAAGAATTATAATGGCACTTGTATAGTCTTTTGTTTTTCCATTTTTTGCTTGTTTATATCAGATATAAATCCTGTTCATTCTTTCACTGGAAATTTGTTCCGTGTAATGGAAAAATACTATCACCAGTTGTTTTTTTTAGAAATAATCTACAAATCCAAAAACTCTTAGAATATAATTTATAGCCACCAGCCTTCCATTCAATATTGTACTGAAAAATAGTAAACATTTCTGTAGCTTTTGGCCAGATGTTCATTGTGATGGGAACTCAGTAACTACTTGAATTTTTCCGAAGTTAACTTATGTTTCAGTTAGTATATATTTTCCCTTAAAGTTTGACTGGTGTTAGCCATTTCTTGCCCTTATTAGAAAGTTTTAGGAAGTTATAGATAATGGTTTTAGTACTGGAAGTAAGCAGTGATTTTCCTTATACCTTGTTATTGAAATGATGTGCCAGAAAAAAATCTATTCTCTTCCCTCTGGAGCTATTCTAAGTGGTTGGAAGAGAAGAGTATTTACAATACTATATGAAGCTTTCTAATAGAATTTACTGTGAATTTGGCTTCACTTAAGAAAAGCACACACATAAAAAAAGAGGAGAGTTATATTCCAATCCCATCTACTTCATAAAACTGTAGATAACTTGAGTCTTCTAGTGGGAACATTGAGGCAGTGACCAATCTGTACCAAATTGCACTGTACAGTTTATAATAGGGCACTAAAATTTCAGTGGTCTTCATCTATCACTTTTTTTTTTTTTTT